>JAPZEB010000012.1:11752465-11763674 GCA_029783705.1 Chaetodon striatus
ACCAAGGCATTGCATTACATCCTGTATGTGTGTGTGTGTGTGTGTGTGTGTGTGAGAGGGGAAGGGCTTGTTCGTAACACAGAGGCAATTTATTGCATGCCGGCCTATTTCACTGAGATCTTAAGAATGTGTGACGAGGAAATATCAGCATTTTGTGTTCATAACACAATTCTAGAGCCACAGCTTACAAATTGAGAAAGTGTAATATTCCACCATACTTAAACTTATATTAAGTATTAAGCATTTGTATATCAGGACAACATGTGCCATATGCCATGTAGAGCCAAAGTGATTTGAGTTGTTTCTGGTTCTTGATCATGTCTTTTAATATGAACTTTCATCATGTAGTGTTGTGTATTTCTTGTCATTTTTTAAATATATATATATATAGTATTAATTAGAGGTTGACCGATTCATTGGCGCCGATAGGACTTTACACAAACTATTGTTCATGGTGGAACAGGGCTCTGATAGCGGCTGCTAGCTGTGATCTCCACTTGTCGCGTCGGTAATGCTTTAAGGCCTTTGCATTACCCCACATGCAAATACAAGGTAATGTGTGCTTTCGATAATTTTTATGATTTTTTTAGTGGGATTTTAGTGGCATTATAAGGTTGCTGGTTATAGAACAGCATTATGTGCTTTTTCTGTTTTGCTAGCAAGCTTGGTCAGTATGATTTCGCTAGAATTAGGTAGCAAGCCACGAGCAATGTGTGTGAAATTAATTTCTGATAATCTAAACGACTATCTGCGCCAGAGTATTATTCTTACGTTGCCAGCCAGCCCCAGCATGTTTGATGATATTCACTGATCGTTGAAGACCCGCAGAATAATTTGTTCCATGAATATGTGAACAGTGTAAACATGAAACTAAAGAGACCTTCTGTTTTTAAACACCAAAAAATTTTCATTTTCATTTTTCATTTCATTTCTTTTTTTTCCAATACTTGAATTTGTGCAGTCATTTTCAAGTGTAAATTCAATTTCGCATTTACATTTTTTCCCCCAATTCCTTGTGTCCATTTGAAGTGTATAAATAAATTTAAAAAAAAATAATGATTATGAAACTAATATTCTGTTTGAGGTATAGCGGATCATGTCGTCACGTTCAGTCTCAGAACTGTTGTCTCCCTCTCTCATCGTATCCATGTGTCACTGTCACCATCATGGAGATCCCGTTTCGTCCCACCAGCTCGTTTGCTTCTTCGTCCATATCAAATTCAGAATGTTTAAAATAGGAGTTATAGGAGTCTGACTCCATTAACATCATTTCATCATCACCATTTGTGCAACTGTAAACTTTTCATGCAGTTAACAAGCAGCTACATTTCTGTAGTCATCTTCCGGTTTCCAGCGGATCTTCTTCCTTGTTTTGTTTTTGGAAACAGCATTGCTGTTCTATTGCTGAAAAATCTCATGAATGGCGGGGAAAGAGTTAACTCATTATCATTTCAAGACTGGGAGGAGCCAGCACTCAGTGCGTTCCAGCCATAAATGCACAACAAACTTTCAATACCATTTTTCACTGTACATCTGACATAATTTTCTCAGAGAGCAATTATCCCTGCATTTTTCTGGCGATATAGAAATGTGCCAGAACAACTGATTTTACCACAAACCTGGCATTGATGTCATAACAGACCTGTTAGTGTCTCCCTACAATAGTTGTCTCTGTAAACTGTTCTGTGATTATCTGCTTTGCTTGATTTTTGCAATTGTAATGCTTTGCTTACACTTATACACTAAAGTCCCACATAAAAATGATTTTGGCGTCAGCCTACTCTATTCCAAATAAGCCAGGCACGCACTTAATCCGTTTGATCGGCTATCGGCTTTTTCCTGCTCCAAACTATGCTTATCATTGGTAACCATATATGGTTATGCCATTAAAAATCAAGCATGTGTCAACCTCTAGTATTCATTATAATAATTTTGTTCATAGATTAAATGTGGATCTTTATTTATGTCCTCAGTAGAGTTGTCGTCATCATCACCATCATTATATTCCCATGTACTTCGTGTGAGTACTGCCATTTTGCTTTTGTGAATACATCATTCAATAGCAATAGCTCAAGGCCGTATGCCTGACTTTGAAAGATGTTGTCTTGTATAGGTCTTGGATTACTGGGACTGCACTGTTGTGTATACAAAATATATTTAAGAATATAAATAAGGAGTATAAGTCAAGGCCTGTCAAGCACGTCAACTTAACCTGAGACATCATAAAGTGAGCTCAAGTTGTATCCGCCTTTCAGAAAGATCTCAGAAAAAAAAAAAAATATAGCAGCCAGCCAAGGCCTCAGCAATAAATGACTACAGTGTTAACCCTTTTGAAATCACTGAAATAGACTCATGTTTTGAAAGTGTAAGACTTTAATGCCACCTTATGGAGCTCTTTAACTGTGTTTGATGTATTTGTGTATATCACTTTACCATCTCACTCTTCTTTCTCAAAGAGGAGCAAGATTGGCCTTCTTTAAAAAAGAGGTAATAAAAGTACTAATAATGGCAAAATAAATTTTGAGTTGGGATCGATAATTGTCTCCCTGACTCAGGAGAGACTCAGCAGCCAGACATTTCTCTATTATCTGTTTAGTAGAGGTTGAGATTTTTACAACAGTGATAATAGCTGGTTGACCTTAAAGTATTTACCATCATAAAGATGGTCTTTTCATAAAACTAGGCTGCGTATGCTGTAAGAAGATGCAAATACTATTAAATACTATTGAAATTGGAGCTATATGACCAGAGAAAACATGAAAAAGGACTGTTGCATTCGCTTTTACTGAAGAGGTAATAAACCTATAACTGCCAGAATGCACTGTACCAGACCTATGAACGCTCCTGCTGGTAGGTGACATGATGCAAAATCTTCCTTTTGACCCAATGGTGGACAGCTGGTGACAAACAATCTCCTTTTACAGTTACAAAGTAAGCTTAAACATGAAACACGAAAGCATTTAAGGCTAAAAATTGGCAACGGAGGATTGGTTGGTATTTGATCAGCATTGCCTAGTTCAAAACACACACTAAACACACACTAAACATGGCTTCATTGCAACAGTTTCAAACACAAGTACACAAATTCACCTCACTGTAAGTCACAGGATTCACAGAAAAAAAACATTTGTCTACGACACATTTTCCCCACAAATACAACATGCTAATGTTATTAGCACAAGCCTAGGGCATTTTGCATTGTATAATTAGCCTCGCGACTAGCAGACTTTTCCTCTACTCATATGAAGCCAGGGACAACAGCAACGTTTAACAAAGGTAACATTACAAATTCGGCTCCACAATTCACAAGGTTCACCAATAACACAGCTGTTTTATACCAAACACATTTTTCAAACAAATATAACATGCTAATGTTATTAGCACAAGCCTATGGCATTTACACTACCAGGTAAACCAAACACAAAATAAACAAAATAAAAGCAGAGTTTTCTTGACACGAATTGAAACATCAACATGAAAACATCAGCAGCCAGGTCATATAAGAACAACTTGGAAAGAGAAGAGTGAGTATTGAACATAATCGTCTTCTTACCATTAATAGTAGCTCCATGTTTTGTTTTTGGGGTAGAAACATATCTGTAATAACTTTCATTTAGCAATGTCCTCCATTGATGAAGTATCCTCTTTTACAATGGCTCCAAAACACTGACCGGTCCACTAGATTACACCAACGTTCCAAGAGTCCTGAATAAAACCAGTTCAGGAAATAGAGCTATAATTTGGTGGAGAAAGAGGTATCTGTGTGTGTTTGCTCTCTGCACTCTCCTGGTTCCTGCTCAACCTACACGGCTGCCATCAATCTGCTCGTCACTACTCTAACTCTCCTGGCCCCCTGCTCTTCCAACACTCCTGCCAGCAATCAGCTCATCATCTCTCCAGCACGTCAACCTCAGCTCTTCTCCCACTCTGTGCCTAATCGTTGTCTCAAGTCTCAACTAGTGTGGCAGACACTTGTTTCAGGCCTCGCGAGTCAAGATAATTCTGTGAACTACACTTAAGTTGTTTCTTCATCAGCCTGCTGCCATGCAGCTTCCTACAGCCTGATCTGACATCTACCATTGCTCTTCTGTCCTGTGCCTGAGCCAGCCATATTCTCTTCACTCACCCACCATTCCCTGTTTCAATAAACCTCCTTCAACGTAATTTACCTCTTAGTGTCCTACGCTTGGGTCCACTCTTGTGATATCACAATACGTATAATTAACAAAAGTAGATTAATAAACTCTCTATTTAAACTTTTTTTTGCCATTGACTCCAACTCAGTCTGTTTAAATTAATCTTGATTTGCACAGTCTTCACCACCAATCGTTATGTTTTTCTTGATTATCTTAAAAAATTCTACAGGAGACCAAAAGCTGGCACTCTACTAGGTAGAGGTGATAATCAATATTTTACTCTTAAGAAACTGTGTTCATCTCCTCACATTTATGCTGCATGTTATCCATCAAGGCTCTACACCTGTTCCAGTTCTATATCTATCCTTTTTTTTTCTCACTTCTATGCCGATGACACTCTGCTGCTGTCACTCCTAATTATTGCTCAGCGCTCCCCATCTTTGAGTCCATATCTCCAAGTTCTTAAAAGCCCTTACAAGCTCAGAGACACACTAAATGGATCTTGCTAATAATGTTTTCTCTTGCTTCTAAGGTGTTTCAGACATTACATTCCCCATGGCGTGGGTGTCAAGGTCTTGAATTAGTCTGCACATGTCTGCTGCATGACCTGCTGACACCTTTACTACATAACACTCTTCTGTGCCTCCTCATTCTTTCCAGCTACCCTGCTCCCTACTTTTGTTTGCTTCTCTGACATCTGTCACAGGAGGTTACATCTCTCAAACCATGACAACTTATCCCAAATATCCTGGAATTTTTGACTTGAAATGATATGAGCAGCTGATATAGGATGTGCTTTGTGGAGCTTCATTTACTGGATTTATTTCTCTGTACTAGGACAGGAATTTCACCAGCGGCTACAACAGCCATGGCCGACATTGCCCGTCTGTCTGGCCTTAATGCTCTTCTAAGAAATTGTATGCCCACTGGCAACTGTGTCCTTGGTGCCCCACTCTATGTCTGTTTTGTCCTTTTCTCTCCCTGCAGTCTCCTGTCAAGTCCACTCTGGCAGCAGAAGGCTATTACATGTACCTGATTGGTCAGTGGTAATATATACACACACACACACAAGTGTGTTTGTAAAAAGTTACTCGAGCGCCACCATGGCACAGGGCTGTTGGAATATACTGTTCAGTTTTTTAGAGCACCACACTCTCAGGGGCAGAGCATACTCTAGGCACTGACACAAAGCAGCAGAGCTCCAAGCACAGGAAAAGTAAAACTGAACTGTTTGTAATTCATACAGGACAGCACTCTCATTTTGGTGTAAATCATCAGATTGGACTAATGACACCTGTAATCAGCTCGTGTGAGGTGACCAATAAAAATCAACACATGAAAGATCTCTCATTTTGAAGTTTCTGATGGGATAGGGGAATAGTAACAGTATTGTTGCTACCCATAGCCTGGTTAAATAATGGATGTAGCCACCATGATGTCAGCCATTGGATGGACTCCCATATTGAAGCTTCAAGTGCGGCACTTTGGCCGTCGCCATCTTGGCTTTTTGGAGCCAGAAGTGAAGCAAGAAGCCGTGGAAGATCAAGGGGTGGATCTGACTGAGAAGCCAAGGACAACATTGGCAGACAGCCTGTCACTCAAAGCTACCCACCCGTAATTATGCCATAATTTCAAGCCTTAATAAAATATGAGCAGGTGAGTTATAGAAAAATCCACCTATCATGCCAATATATTCTCACTCCAACCTCATCACATATCAATGTTCGGTCATGGACTTTCCATGTCCAGAAACAACATGCAAGGACACTGGACGCATTGATTGTTGACGTTCTAAGACACCTTGTTCTATCAAGTTCTATCTGTTAGAGGCATTGTCTTCTGTCAAAATACACTTCTGTTTTCACAGGAAATTTAACGTTTCTATATACAGTCTCTTTCAAATTAAACACTAAGTCAATACAAAACCATTAATTGACTTTATTTTTTCCTTCAACAACAAAAGCACATGGTTGGGTTGAGGAAAAAGAACAGGGTTTGGCTTGATAATCTCACAGGACCTGAACACCGTTCTCCCGGGTGAACGGGGGTTTTGTTGGACCCATCCACCTCCCCACCTGCACATCCCACTTAGACTTTCGTTGCCTTTTGTTCTTATCCCGATGCATTTCTCTGGTGCCACGAGGCGCCGTTAAACTAACAGCCGCATATCATGCTAACATTGAAGGACGCCTTTTTTCGTCAGTGTCTGACACCGCAAGTCACTGCCCAAGCGCTGGATTTCAACGACCTTGGAGTGAGTCCAGGTTGACAATACACTTGTCATGAAGGTGGACATTAGCTATGGAGACCAAAATTGTTTTCTGTACCAGGCTGTAAACATTTGATCTCTCCATAAGAAACAATCCCCTACAAAAATCTATCATATACCTCGACTGCATCCAGAAGATGTTAAACTTGATTTTAAATGTCAATCAGTAACATTCTGAAGTTATTCTTTCAATAAAAAGTGTTAATTTCTCTAGAAGAGTTGTACTGTTCATTAGAAAAGCATTAATGCTTTAAGTCTATATAAGATAAATCAAAACTGTGTTTTTGTTTTGTTTTGTTTTGTTTTAACTAACGGTCTCGATGTCCTTGCATGAGACCTTTGTGCCTTCAGATAATGGCCCACTGCATGACAAGTGGCCTCCCCCTTAAGATTATGAAATTCCAGGCCTGCTTTGTGCCCATTTTTAAGACTTCTTACTGGTATTTGAATACAGCTAATCAGTATGGGACAAATCAGTCCTATTGCTGGTTATAATCCCACTGTTGTATTTCGTATATATATTGTGTAACTGTCTTTGCACTTTTCGTGACTGTCTTTTTCCAAAATGTAGCTCCTATTGCACCATCACCCTTTCAAGAGGGTTTCTTTTTTTGTATTTATTTATTTTTAAAGAGAACGGGAGCTTGGGCAGAATCTGGAACTGTTCCTGACACTGTAAGTTCCCTTGTGACACACATGTCTGGGCTGTACAAATAAACATTACTTGACTAGACACTGAAACACACCTGCTCACATCTGAAGACATGGGATCCTTTTTGTTTAATTTGTTTGTGTGTTATACAAAGAAACAGTTGTTTGTCTTTCAACTAGAGCTACAATGACTAATCAATTAGTGGTCCAGTATTAAATTAACTGCGAAATAATTAGATAATCAATTAATTGGTTTGAATAATTTTGGTTGGTAAAATATCACGTGCACTGAAGCAGAGAATAAGTGTCCACCAGAGCTTCATAAGGAGACATGACGGATTACCTGGTAGCAGTACATTTCAATGACTTAAACATGCTATTTCATCATTTAGGTTCCAGGACATTGAACGAGGAAATAACATTGAAGAAATACTTAGCAGAAGAGAAGTACACTAGACATTTAATCTGCAAACTCTATCTCCCAGTGGTTTAAATGATGAGATACCATGGCATGTCATGCTTTAATGGATCTGGGGATCTCAAAAGACCAATTTATGATACACAGCACAAGAGTACACAAGGACTGAACATTTTGAATGATTATGAAAGCTGAAGGCCGATGTGTTCATTCATAAAATCAACATTTTTTGTATATAATTTTGTAAATAGTCTATTGTGTAAAGAGCCTGAGCTTTCTAGGTTTTTTCCTGTTTTTCTTGTTCCCTTGTTCTTTAAATTGTGGGATAGGTGACATGTGGTGCACAGGCTGTTGGCAGTTATTGAGAAACACACCTACAGCTGATTAATTCCCTCACACCTGTGCACACCTGTGAAATGTTGGAAACATTGGTGTTGAACACTCCTGACGAAGGTCCAGGAGGACTGAAACATTAGAGTTACGAATAAATTGTGAAGCTGAGCAAGAGCAGAGTGCGGGATTTTCTGTGCAAAGACTCAAGTGATGTTTTCCAACGCATCTCCATCTGAGACAGCTGGATGTGTGAATTTTTACTTTTTTTTCTTAGTTTGAAGAAAGTAATAAAACCAGGGATGACAGCAACATTTAACAAAGGCAACACTGCAAAATTTGGGTCCATTACAACTCCAAATGTTCACCAACAATACTGTATTATATTAAACACGTTTTCCAAGCAAATACAACATGCTAACGTTATTAGCACAAGCCTATGGCATTTTACATTGTAAAAATTAGCCTAGCAATAAGCAGAGATTTCCTCTGCTCATATGAAGCCAGGATAAATCACACAAGACTTAAAATGTTATATTGTTAAATGTAGCTGTTGTCCCTGGCTTTCTAACTTTCTTCAAACTAAGGAAAATGGGTAAAAATTCTCTTATTCATCTTTAAATGTGAATATATTCTGGTTTCTTTAAATCCTATGACATTAAAGTGAATACCTGAGTTGTATAAAAAAAGATATTTGAGGACATCATCTTGGGCTCTGGGAGACACTAACAAACATTTGTCACTATTTTCTGACAATAGAGAACAAAAAAGTAATCAGTAACCCCCAAAAAAAATAAACAGATTAATCTACAGTAAAAAATGATGATAAATGTAGCCCTACTTTGAACTAAACTGAACGTGTCATTATGTAACAAAACATATGGACAATATGGAGCTTGGCTACAGATCTGTGTTATTCAATACCTTCAATAATATTTTTGAATCTTGCATTATATATTATTCTGAGAAACTCTGAGACACTGCTGTGGTGTGTGTGTGTGTGTGTGTGCGTGTGTGTGTGTGTGTGTGTGTTTTGTCTTAGGGCTGCTGTCAAACGTGCCTACTTAGGGCAACAAAGTTGACCTTGGGTGCATTGGTACAACAGAAAACCAAGAAAGGATGGCAGACACCTGCACACCATGTCTGAAGAAACATTTGCTGCTATTTTTATTTACTTTATTATTTTTTGCACTTTGAGCACCCTCCTTTTGTGCATGGATGTTCTAAATAGACTTCTATTTTTGCATTGATTTCAGTCTGTGAACCTTTTTTGTGGCTGTCCAGCCCAGTTGTATTGGTGTTTGGGTATCTTGTCTGCCATCCTTTCATTTGAAGATGCGAGCACGTAAAGGGAAGCGAAGGGAGCGGTTGACCATGAACTTTCACCACACTGATTTCTAAAATTTAAAATGCTTCAGTCTGGATGCTTCTGTGTGTATTTTAGCCCCGTAATTGCTCTTATTCAACAACAAGTTTTTTCTCTCTGAGAGAAAAATGGCTCAATTTTTTTGCTTAGCAACATTGTTCTGCATCCTCCTCACAACAGCCGGTGTTATGTCTGACAGTTAATTCTGGCTTATTGTCCAAATGTATTTGAAAGCACTTAGGATCATCCACCTACAACTCGGATATCACTGACTATGCTGTGATACTAAAAGCAGTTCTGAAAGGCTCACACTCTCCCTCTGTCTTTGGCTCACCCTATATTCATTCTTTAAATGTCATATCAGGACAAGTATTAAAAAAAAAAGAAAAAGAATCACATCCACAGCTTTGTTCTCCACAGCCTGTAATGATAACTGAGTTGTCTTGGTAGCAGCAGAAATGATTAGCGAGTACGGATGTTAATTTTGCCAGATACATTTTTACAAAACAAAGTCACATGCTCAAGTAGGCATAATGTACCTGTGCTATGCAGTAGATATACACACGACTGTAATATATCTCTCCAACTGAAATCCATATTGGAACAAAATATGGTGTGATTTATAGAGTTTGACTAAACTCTTGTGCAGGCTAAAGCAGAGTTGTTCCTCTTGGAGGCAGCTTTAAAACAGGACACAGTTAAATGAGTTGTTATGACAGCTAATTACTGCTATCAGGGTTGTACCCTACAGCCATAATTTCTATTTTTAATTTACCACTAAATAAATGGGTATAGGTGTGCCTGGTTTGCAGATGAATTGCTTTGTATCTTCAAACTATGATGGTCTTAAAAGAAAAGGGAGGCTTTACCTCTGACATTCGTCCATTGCAGGAAAAACCTGCTCCTGGCTGACCACTGCAGTGAAAGGGCCTCCGCTGCATGTCCTCTGTGTTACTACAGTGGAGCTGTTTGATTTGACACAAGGTCACGGAGAGCTCTGATTGACATGCACGACTACTGCCTTTGCCACGTAGGGGTCTGTCTTGGCAGCACCTCCCCTTTCTACGCACCTCAGACGGCGATCAGTCATTCACGAGTTCGCTGCCACACGACAGCCTGACATGAGCGGGCGACCTGATAGATTGACTGGAGGAGAGATGGAGAGACTTTTTAAAATGTTTGCTTCTGACTTCACAGCCAAGCCGCACAGGACGTTCCCAAGAGAGATGGACAATGCAAACACAGGGAAGGGAGAGAAATTAGATCATAATGCTAAAGGTTTTTGCACAGTGTTTATATTTTACTTTTGCAACTTTAAGGTCATTTTATTTATTCATTCATTTTATTTTATTTTATTTTATTTTTTTATTTTTATTTTTTTGCTAACACATGTCCTCGTATCGGCTCTGATAAAACTATTTTTCCACTTACATCTAATAGAATCTAGCAAAGTCATTTTGCTTGGCACAGTTTTTGAGGCTACATAGCTGCCACCTTTGCCACTACCCCAACACAATGGAGCTACATGGGAAATTGTTTTTGGTAGTAGTGCAGGAAAATGTCATTGTTTCTTTTGTTTTGTCTGTTCTAAGGAACCAACCTTATTACTCATGGTAATCCACAGTCTTGGCTGTGAGCAGTCTCCCTGGTAACTACAGTATTCTTTTCCAAAGCACAGCCATCACCTTATTAATGGTGAGGTCTATTGACGGGGAGGTCTGTGTATTATCTTATATAAAACAATCACTGTACTTTTATGCAACATTATGAATGTTAAACATGTACCACAACCCAACTGTATTTATAAACTGCTGCAGTAGAATATTTACTGCTAAATCTTAAACTAGTTGGCTAGATATTTGTAGGGTTAAACCCAATTTGGACGAAGGTTTCACGAAGAGACAAGCTGAAACAAGCAACTACTTGCAATGTGCTGCTTTGCAACGTTCTAAAAACCTGTCTGTTCACACCAATGCAACTAGATGAGATGGTGTATCATCTCTATGCAACAACTCTGTACTTCTGTTCTGATTTGCAGC
>JAPZEB010000012.1:11763774-11773932 GCA_029783705.1 Chaetodon striatus
TCTTTTTCAGGTGATTATACACTAAAGAAAACATACTTATTCCATTTCTGCCAATTACATCACTTTAAATCCTACACTGGAAATTTAAATAAGAAAAATGTATTTGTTTTTCAGCCCCTCGTTCATCTGTAATGTGCTTACAGCATGAAGATGAATTCATAAGATGAACAACATCAATTTATTTCTACAGTCAAAAGCAATAGCATTAACTACTTTGCCCCCGCCCAAACATAACCACTGTATAAGCAGCACATCATAATCAAATATTATTTTGCATGCACATATAAGATTTCCTACCTTTGAGCCCTCATGTGGTGTTAAGGTCCTTAAGGCACTGGCCACCTCCTATCTCTAATAGTGAAATGTGGCATAAAAAGTAATTATAAAAACTGAGCCATTACTCCTTTTTTCCAAGGGTTTAGAACATTTGCATGAAATCACATATATGAGAGAGAAAATGATGGCAAGGCAGTTTTCACATTTCACTTCAGACGAGTCATGCTGCAGTATTATATGGCAATTACAGACATGGTTCACCTCTATTGGCTTAGCCATAAACTTCTAATTCCCATATAGTAGTGATTAATTTGATTTTCTGAAGCTTTAAGGGGAGCTTGGCTCCATAACATATTTAATTTTTTATGGGGTAAGACAAGAAAATCAACTTCAAAAGCCCCCCAACAAAAAAAATCATAATGACTGATCCCAATGGAAATTCTCTTTTTCATAATCAGTATGTAATTTGTAAATTATGTCCAGCACAACAAAGATAACTGGACAAATAAAAATCTATTTACCACTGTATAAGGTCGCCATAAAAAGCCATGTGAGCTGATGACAGCAGTGCAGGTTGTTTTGTATGCACAGTAGCTAAAAGCTAAGTGTGCTATTAAAGTTGTTTGTGGTGCCATTACTGGCCTGTCTCTGAGACTGGCATGTTATGAAGTTAATGTTGATGGTGGTGATTCAGAATCTGCTGACGGCACAGGATCCGAGGCGGATCAATACAGACTGCATGTATGTAAATGCAGTCATTAAATCTTTTTTCAGTAACTGTAGGTGTCTTTTATAAAGTGTGCAATGGCTGTGGTGTTAGATATGAGAGACAAAGAATTTCCATGAGTAAGGAAGGAAGAAAGTGTCCCTTTTAGTTTCAGGGGACAGTAGGTGCCATTCTTTGATCTAAGCATAAGGAATATTTTTGCATGACTCTGTGGAGGTGATTAAGTGAAGTTAAGCACATGACAACATCTGCTGCTGTTGAATGCAAATTTGCTGTTGTCCCACTCACACTATCACGAATCAGTGAGCGTGTGGCGTTGCATTCTTATTAACTAAGTCCTCATCTGTATGATGGAAATAGGGACAAAACGCATGAGCACGTTTAATCAGAAAGCCCTGTAGTATCCCCAAAGCCTAAACATTAGTTACCTATGCGGCTTGCATAGTAATATTCCTGTTCTGTTATTGCGTTTGACCTCAGGTACAGTGCTTTCTACTCTGCGTTTCATCGTCTGATAGTCAGTGTTTGAAGTCTGAAAAAGGGAGGACACTTGCAGAAGTGGAAATGTTGACTGTGCTACCCTATCTGACCTCAATTACTCTCCCCATAGATAAAATAAGAACCATTAGATTAGTCTCCTCCCATGTAGGAAATTAAGGCCTTGTTCACGCTGCCAGTCCAAACCAGTTTGTTGGCATATCTAGATTGTATTGTGATTGATTTTAGAAAGTCTGGACAGCATAAAACCACATGAAATGCGCTTTTCAGAAATCATATTCTAACTCCATTTATAGGTGATCCTTTAATTCATCCCAATGTGGCCGATCTGGCTCTTAGAATCGGATTTCAGAGTGCTTTTGTGTCACTCACGACCAAGCGGCAACCTGTTTACACCTGTTTACAGCCTACAGTACAAAAACAGTTTTGGTCTCAATGGCTAGTTTCCCCATTCATTACAATGGTAGGTGGTGGGGTGTTATATAACTTACACATTTATGGGGGCGGCAGTAGCTCAGTCCATAGGGATGTGACTTGGGACTGATAGCTGGAGAGATGCCAGTTTGCACCAGGGCCAAGGTGCCCTTGAACAAGCCACCGAACCACCAACTGCTCAGGGCGCCAGTCCATGGGCAGCCCCCACCCTTAAATATCTCTCCATTGAATACATGTATAGGTCCTGTTTGTGTGTGTGTGTGTGTGTGTGTGTGTATATGACAAGAGTAAAAAAAATGAATTTCCCCTCCGAGATTGATAAAGTATTACCTATTTTTCCTCTACTTTACTGATACTTTAAGTTACACTTGATTGGCCGTCTTTAGTAACAGGCTGTCTGCAAGGCATCACTGCAGTCTAAGAGTCAAAAACCAAGATGGCATTGGCCAAATAATCCAAACTTGAGACTTCAAAACGATAATCCACAAACCAATTGATGACATCACTGTGCTTTTGTCCATTATTTTTACACACTCTGTGTTCACAACACGACACACAGGGAGGTGCAGAGCAGAATCCATGTGTATGTATCCCCAAATATATATTATGATGACTTCCTTGGCTTATGTTCTGTGCCATAAACATCCATTGTCGTCCAGAGACTGTTACTTAAACTTAAATGAGCCACTCTGTTGTACACATATTATGACATGTTCCATTAGCTTGATTCATGGCTGAAAATAGTCCTCAACAAATCTTATTGAGTAACCTTTTCCTAAAACAGCAATACCCAGTCACTCTAGGAAATTAAATCATTTTATTTTAAATTCAGCTGTACATATGCAACCAGTTTTTCAAAATACAGGTTTTCAGAAGACTGAAAAGGGTATCCTATCAAAAAGAAACAACTTATATCCCTGAACCTCTGAGCTTTATGTGATTCTCATGACACTGAAAGGAGAGTTTATGAATATTTGAGCTGTTGATGTGAGTTCATTTTGGACCCGGTGTTGGGTTTAGAAAAAAATATCAGGAATGTTTAGGGTTAGAATTAAATTTGCTCAGGGTTGTATCATTAGCTGATTTGGCTGTTATCAGGTCATTAAATGGCTGTTATCAGTTGTGATAAGCATCATATAGGTTAGTGGGGACCTGCCGCTGTACTATTAGGTTGAGAAGGCCATCATCAGACCATGAAATGAAATTTTCTGCCAGAAGGGGCTCTTATTGGACATTCCACCTTGTATGGGAGTCTACATATGGGAGGGAGTGGTGGATGGGTTACAACTTTCACCCAGAAGAATGAGATTTGAGTCCCATGTGAAACTAATATTTACAGCCTACCATGATATTTTTCTAAACCTAACCATGTCATTTTGTAGTGCAAATTATAGTCCATGTATACGGATAGACAATATGTCTCCATGTGCCAAAATATCCCTGAAACTGTCATTCCCATCTTGCGCTGGTGAGGTCATTTGGAGGCAGAGTCTGCGCAGTAGCAATCTCCACGCTGCTGAGTTTCCATAAACCATTCCGACTAATCGTGAACAGCGCTATCGATTGGGAGATCACCAACTTCCATACATGGCTATCAATTATGACCTCAAACACCCCTTTAATAGCATCAACTAACTATTAGAACCAACGTGTCCAAGAAAACAAACACTTGAACATGAAGCAGCATGATAAGAACTACCTAAAATGACCTTTTAGTTTGGCCCATGTCCCATCTGCTAACATGAAGGGGTGGGGTTTATAACCTACACTGCAGCCAGCCTGGATACCAGGCGTCATTTTTGTGAAACTGTCACGTCATCCATCTTTATTATAGAGTCATTAGCGTCGTAGGAGCTAAGCCTATTACTTGCAGCTACGGAGATGTTTCACCTGGCCTGACCTGGCTGACGCGCCGTCCATGGTTGAAGCAACAGCTTCCTTTAATTTGTTGAGTTTCAGACAATTAACTGCAGGTTCCAGTTGCAGAACAATCATCGTACTTATTTCTACCAGCAAACACAGGTTGAATAAATGTCCATTTCCGAACTCACAGCTTTCAGCACGTTACACACTGTCCCACGTCATGGGGGTCAAAAACCTTTTGCCCTTCTGAGGTGAAACACCTGATGGGAACAATTTTGTGCCTACCTTTACATACTACTGCTCAAAATACCAATACAGCACCACCCAGTGTAAATTCATAGTAAATACAATTAATGTCTGCTGGGTGAAATGACGTGTTTGGCTCTTACAAGCATAAACCGAAGGAAAGTGAAATGAAACCTAACAAAATGATGAAGGCTATTGAATAGGATGATAATATCCCCATCAGGTGCAGCCATTATCAGAGTGTGTAAAAAATAAAGCAAATAAACAGAGCTGAATATTTACAGTGCTTATTTTCACCTGGCAGCAGAGAACCAACAGTGAACCTTCCAAATAGAGAGTTTCCAATGTCCGTTTCGAATTTCAGTGCTTGTCAGCTGAATAAATAAAGATTTAGAATTAAACCCCGGAGCACTCTTCCACTGTGCAATTTTAAAAATAGGCAGGAACGGCTCCTGTGAATGGTTAAGATGTTTTCCTAAGCAGACATTTTGTGCTTTGTCTGTGCCATCCCGGTTCCTTTAAGCTCACAGCTCTCCGCTTTCTCTCAGCATCACTGCGCCCTGAAGAGCATACAAGCTTTTCATCTCTCTACACATCACAGCGTCATGCTTGATCACCCCTTGTCTTTGTAGATAGAAGATAGATAAAGACATTTATCTTGATCAAGCACATAAATGGTTTACAGTACACATGTAGACTCAGTACAAGATTCCCCACAAACAACAGTGCAGATTTCTGAAGCTAAAAGGCAATGCGTGAGGGGATTTTGTTTTTCATGACTTCTGACTATGCAAAATAAGCGTTTCTGCTTAAATATTTGGATTTTTTTTCCTTTCCTATACTTCCCAGAGAATTGATGTTCGCAAATTTACCTCATTCTAATGCCCACTGAACAGAACATGACAGCAGCCATCATCAAAGCAGACAGATTTCTGCACATGTAGAAATGGCTGCGGGAAAGTGATGAAATTTCAGCATCTACATGCCTCCGCGATGGTTATTAATTCCCCTTTTGCCAGACTCATATTTTTCAAGAAAATTAATTCTGCTGACTGATTTGCTTTTGTAATAACCTAATAGTATGCCACTACCATGCTCACTCGCCTGGAACTGATAGGGAGAAGAAAATATCGATTGAGAGGTCCTCACCGCGTGGCTACAGATTTAATGGAGAGATTTAAATGTGTTTTCGTTTTTTTCATACAAACTTCTCCATAATTAGAAATATAATAACAGAATTCTTTTAAATTAAAGTATAAACAACACCAGATGGATATTTGAAACACGGAGCCAGACAGAGAGCAAGGAATAAAGTCTAAATAATAAGCCCGAGAATGCAAGGTTAAGGAGGAACACGGTGTTATGTTGTCAAAGGGGAGTTTTTGTTGAAATAATGACGCTCTTATGAGAGTTAAAGAAAAAAAGTGACAAAACAGCGCTGGCCTTTTCAGGTGCGCGTGACATTTCTCTCATCTGCTCTCTGAAGCCTGCTCAAAATGTGATGCCCATATGTTCTCGGCAGAACTGGCATCGCACTATATTTTACTCAGTTTGTGAGATGGAGAGGACATTTTGAAAACAAGCACTTTCTGGTTTGTCATTCACACACGCCCACGCACTCTGTTCGCTCCAGTCTCAACTCCATCTGACAATGTTACATCTATTGTTTGTCTTCTGAATAAACTAAAGCCTCATGCATTAAAAGAAAGTCTCGGGGCGGTTTATTTATTTATTTACAGACATGTATTTGTTGTTTTTTTAATAGCGTGTAATATGTCCCCTGTCAGATTTGGTTTGGGTTTCTTTTTTTTTTAGATTTTTTATTTTTTTTCTAGGCCAAAAGAAGAGGGGGGGTCGAGAGAGGAGAGCCGACTGCTGAAGAGGTGGAGGAGAACAAGATGTATCAGCCCAGAATATTCCTCTAATGCAGTGGTATGTACTTGTGTCTGTACTGTATGCGATGCTGCCTTGTTGCACGTCACATTCTATGTATATACAGTCGAAGCACACTGAGCCGACACTGCTTTGTAAGCATTTTGCAACTCCCCAACAGATGTAGCCATTATATGCTGTAAAAACCAGACACACAGTGGAGCCTGTTATATCACCCCATACGTTTATAAAGGGAGGCTCTGAAGCCTGCGTGTTTGGGTTTACTTCTCGGTGTAAGGTGGGATAGGAAAAGACCATCACCACAGATAGGCTGGAGCTGATAGGCTGGGATTTCTGTCGATTAAACACGCTCCCCTGTGAGCCAGGTTGCTCCCACGGGGCTTTATCAGCACACAACTTCACTGTTAGTGTTCAGTCTCACAGCTCTCATCAACCTCACGTCCAGCAGCAGCAGGCGGCCGCCTTCAGTGAAAACGCTCTGATAAACTCATTGTATGGTATCTGCCCAGCACCAAACAGCAGACTGGCTATCCAGCCCCATCACCAGGAAAGAACATCAATATTTTAAGATTGTGCAAAGCCCCAGATTACTTTAAATGCCACTGTTTTTTTTAAATTCTTGCTTTCTGCAATATCTCTGCATGGCAGCTAGACTATGATTAAAGTTAACTCATATTTCATTAAGTAACATGTAAATATCCCCGGTGTGGAATTGATAGTCTTTTCTTATTTGCATCCTGTAAACTTCACTTAAAATGCCTACCCAAGGCATCCTACCCAAAGGAAACTAAAATCTCTTCTTGTTCCATTTTTATTATATGTACAGTACATATATAGTCTCATTTGAAAGCTAACACTATGAAGTTTCACCCCCCCCCAACAGTCAGAATTACTGTAAGCACTACTGTCATTGAATTATATAAGTTTCAATACACTGAAATATATATTTTTTTAATCTTTGCCTGAATATTTTCTTGAAAAAAGATGCCGCAGATGACAAGACTAGGAAAACTAGGAATTTTTAGGTGGCAAACATAAGTCTAACATAGTCTAAATCCAAAGTAAAAAAACATCACCCCCCAAAAAAAACATTTTCCACATGTTTTTCTGAGGTGACAGCAATTTCCAAAAAACAATGACTGAATGAGTGATTATGATTGAGAACTCATCAACAATCTATTTATGAGCTTTCTATCTACAAAAACACTTTTAGACATTCCAAATTGATAAGGATTGATTGTTTCCTTAAGACAACTTAAGAGCCTAATGTTAATCATTTCTGTGCCTTTATAACAGTCTACTGTACAATGTCAATAAGGGGTTTAAACTGCTGGGGAGCTTTGGAGTGTCATCGACTACAAGACCCATAAGCCTCAGGTGAGATAGGCCAACCGTTGGCTCTTTAAATATCTCTTAACTACAGGAAATGCGTTCTTTGAGCTCTGGCTCTAGTTGGCTACCAAGGCCACAGCAACAGCATTGAAAGCTCCTATTGGCTAAAGTGAGGTGTCAATGCAAAGGTCAGGAGTTTATCTTCATCATGGCAGCTGCCACTTGGTTTGTTTAAATGCAGATTTGGAGAAATTATGAATAACTATGAATGATGAGTGTTTGAAATGATGCAATGGCAGTTTGTGAATATCCGTGTGTGTTTGGACTAAACATTTCACTGGATAGAGATTGTCAGTGTGTGAGGAATTAAATGGGAGCTGTGTAAGCTGTGATTCAGTCTGGATGATAATGCTTCACAGGTGAGTAATAATCTTTTTTTTTTTTCCTGCTGTGGTGATTGTATCTTGAAATGATCAGCATCGATGGCACCAAGAGGAGCGTAGCTTTTAAATGATATGTTGCATGAGTAGACCACTTACACCACAATAAACACAGCAGTTGTTTTACATGTAATCGTTAAAAATCACCATGGGAAGACCTGCAAATGGGCCCTCTGATTTCTAAGTCTTTAAGAAAAGATTGTGGTGTGACAAAAATGGTTGAGGTAGAATCAGGTAACAGGTTTCAGTTGTATACTCTGCTGACTAACTTGTGCTCTATCAGAGAAGTCTGTACACTCTTCAGACACACTCCGCTGTTCTAACAATTATTCCAACTTGCATCCAATGGCAGGATGGTTGCTGGCGTGTTGCTAAGTTGTGTAGCCCAGGCCTCCCTAACTGAGTTGTGGTAGCATAGTGAGCACATGTGGATATAGCATGCTAACTTGCTAACAAAAGTAATTTCAGATCGTTTTAATATGCGTGCTCTCATCAGTCATGCTCTTAGTGATGTAACCAACTGTTTCATTTTCTTAATATTTTACATTCGGATTCACGTATTGGTTATATCTGACATCGAGTAACCAAACTGTCTGTTAATGAGCTACCACCATCCATGTGACCTGCTGGTCAGAGCCAAGTGGCAAAGAGGAAGTAAAAGCTTCCAATGGTTTATATAGCAGAGAGGACTGTACCATGTTGAGTAGAGTAAAGAGGGGGGTTTATTGTTTTAGGGAATAAGCTTTTTAAAGAACCGAAAACAATCTATACTGTTAATATTCTTGTGTTGGGGCAGTTAGAACAATAATTTCATTGCTTTTAGTTTGTTGTTTTTACATAGAAATGTTTTACTGTCTTAATTGATTAGGGTAGGCACCAACTTTGGTTCATCTGTGGGAGGAGCTTCCTGTTTAAAAGCAAGGTGTTGAACCCTGAAACTTGTTTGGTTGGAAGGTTGTTGCTTGCTGCCCGATCACCATGGGCCTGGCCTTACTCTGTGTTTGTTGACTTAGGGGCTTTCTTTTGATTTTTTTTTTTTTTTTAAGACTTCATGAGTGTGTGTTTTAGCTATTTTTTCACAACCTTACCAAAACTAGTCTGAACATCAGTCTGCCAACAAATACAACTACAATGTGTGGTTATCACAAAATCCCACGGCACACCTGGATTAGCACCACGCAAACACCAGTGAACCACTGCATTAGACCTGCGTCTGCATCCTGTTACCTGTGGCCAGGTACTTAGATTGGGCTAACTACTGTATTAACAGTAAGAGGTAGAGCACTGAAAGACTAAAAGTTTTCTTAAGTGAAAGTACAATTTCTCCCATGAAAAATAACTCAAGTAAAAAATGAAAATAACCATTTGAGAAACCCTCTCTCATAAAAGTGGAAAAAAAAGGTTTATAAATGACTCAAAGTTCAACTTATTTTCAGTTTTAATATTCTGTAGGGTGTGCAGACTAGTGACAATTAATAGAAAACAGCACTTGTTGATAAAACTTTTTTAATGAAGTAGAGCAGGTGCTCTAATTCATTCAATTAGGAAAAAGCTTGTACAAGTGACATGTGAATAATCTCCCACTCTCACCTCACTCAGTCTCTTTCCTGTCATAGCTTTGATTGTGCTAAAAAAAAAAATCAAGCTCGACCCAATATGAACGGCACAAATTCTGTCCAGGCCCGACCTGAGCCTGAACCACAGCAGCAGTTTTAGGCCACAGCCAAATTACAATCCCAAATTCCCACTATAAAAATGTTCAACATTGTATTTTTCTACACTTTCTGTTTTAATATTAAACCATTCATTGCAAGCTGAGGACAAACAGGTTTCCTCGCACCACTTCCTCTATTCTTTATTTTGATAGTAGGGTCGACAGAGCAGTTGTGTCCCTTGGTGCATTTAGTGTGCCCAGCAGTCCACGGTAACATGGTGCGCACATGATTACTGCTCTTCATTGTATGTTATCGCCACTACTGCTGGAGAAGTGGAAGCAAACACTGCCAACCAGGTTGCCTCGCTGCCCCATCTTTGTCTTCCTCTCCTTTTCTGTCCATCTCTTATATGCCCTGTCGCTTTAATACCTGGTTCTCCACTATATTGTTTTGTTGTTTTGTCACTTTCCACCATTAAATTGGTGAAAACCCACCCCGATTCAAGCACAGAAGTATGAGCAATTACAACCAGGCAGAAAATCAGAGATCTAATCATCATCTCCAAGATTAACATGACACATGAATATGAACCCAGCTAACATAAGATAGCTAATGTGAGATGAAATTTATTTTTCATAAACTTTGAAATGAGGACATTTCATCTGAAGAAAGGGAAGAATGTAAGATGAGATTTATTTTTGTGAGTACATATTCAACAGATTGTCTTCATAATTTAATTAATTGTAACTACATTTATGAATATTGTATTCCGCTGTTTTAAGTTTCATCTGGA
>JAPZEB010000012.1:11784801-11796447 GCA_029783705.1 Chaetodon striatus
CCATATTTTTTTTTTTTACGACTTTGCACAAAACAGATCAAGTCTTCCTGCTAACAGGCACTGTATGTGAGATATGGAGTTCATCCCAACACACTGATCTTGCATCCGCGTTTTCCTAACTTGCGTCTGTTCCTCGCATCTTAACTCCGCCCTCTTAAGACACAGAGGAGAGATGCTAGGTTGAGAAGGAAGGAGAGAAGAAACAAGAAAACATGCTTAATATACTGTCCTATCAATTAAAATACATATTTTCCTCTGAAGCGTCACATGAAGCCACATCCATTTCTGAAGACAGCAGCAGCTGATGACAGCTAGATCAGCTGGAAATAATTTATTAGGCCAAATGTTTCAGGAAAAATTGAAATTCTGTAACTCATCAACCCGACGCTCAGGAATGATCAGCCTCAGTGTGACTGAATGGAAATGACAATCACTGATGTAAAAGTGTTTCTTGCTGACAGACAGACTCTCTGACTCTGATTGTCTCCATAATAAAAGTTGATGAGGAACATAACGGATTGAAAAGAAAAATCTTTCTAATAAATGAAAAAAGTTTGCGCTCCTTTTCTTGTTTGGATTTTTAACCGGATGGTGAATCAGAAAACATAAAATATTAAACTTGTGATTGACACACTTGACTTTTATCTCTTATGCGTCTTCACTCCAGTTATGCTGTGATGTATCACATCAGTCCGATCAGCTGCAGCGCTGCACTGTCCAATCAGTAACTGATATCCAAGTGGGGGGTGTGTCAGACAGTAAAAGACTTCCATGAAGGCTGCACTCTCTCCTCAACTCCTTAAATAAATGGAGACATCCTACGTGGCGGGTGTCAATTGATTTCTGTGTCAAGTGATTTAGGAGGATAGAGGAGCTGAGGAGGGATATTGGGATGAACCCACAGATACAATATAATTAAGAGGATGAATGTATTTTTAATAACTGACACACAGTAACAAATCTTTGATCCATATCATTAGTAACTGGACTTTGAATGGTATTTGTCTGTAGGCTAGAGCACAACATAGAAGTAAATAATGAAATGAAATTAGACAAAAAAAGAAACAACTTATTTAGAAGCACAAACATCAGGGAAAAAATGACCAAATCAACAAAATCTGAAAGTCTACAGAATCAGGCAGGTAAAACCTTTTACTAATGAAAGGCTTCTGGTTTGGTATGACGCCACCAAGAAACTGGGTCATAGCTGGGCCTCGGAGAACTGCGCCCAGTGGAACTGTCTGTCCCAGCTCCCTTACAGTCTAGATGGCGTAGAAGCTATCAAAATGGGAACTTATTCACTTCTCATTGTGCCTAACTTCATTGGATCATAACATACCAGGTATGGAAGATGCTCTGCCTCAAAATTAGACTAAACTTTTCTATGGTTGTCAGTTTTTGAGCCAGGACAAAGACAAAAATGTGGACTGCAACACATGCTAAGACTCAGCCTATTTCCAGGAAACTCATGGCCCCTAAAAAAAATAAAAAATAAAATAAGTGAGGAGTCAGCAGTCAATGATGGTATAAAACAATCAAAACTGTTTTTTTCTTTTTTTAACAATTATGAATTGCTACAACCATGGGAGGTCCTTGAGCATACAGTCAAAAGTGGATACAAAATATTAGGCTGATTGGTCCAGTAGTTTGATAGATTAGCTGCAGACAGGGGATTCACACACATACACAGCCAAACCATGACAAACACAGGCTTCCACCTGGCGGATAATGAGTCATTTTAAAAGGAAAAGAAGAGAGAACCAATATTAGCCTCCTGGTCATCGAAATCCAGCGCTTTGGCAGTGACTTGCGCTGTCAGGCACTTACAAAAAAAAAGCCTCTTTATAACGTAAGCATAGTATGCGGCCAGTCACCCTTATAGTTTATCAGCACTTGGTGGCGTCCGAGAAAATGTAGGCAGATGAAAGCAATAGTTAAGGCAGCAAAAGTCTGAGTAGGGCAGGCAGGTGGGTGGGAGGGTTGGTGGATGGGTCCCCAGAGGGCAATGTTCACGTCCCATTAAGATGATAGAGCCAAAGCCTGTTCGTTTTTTCCTAAACCCAACCACGTGCTTCTGTTGCCTTACCTCAACCTGGTACATTAGTTGTAGGAGTTAAAAAAAGTCAATTCACAATATTGTACTGACGTAGATGTGTGTTTTTGAAAGACACTGTATGTACAAACACCGACTTTCACCCCAGAGAGCGGTGTTCTCATCCTGTAAGACTATAAAGCCAACCACCTGTTTTTGTTGCCGAAACCCAACCATGTGTGTTTGTTGTTTGGAGGAAAAAAAACATCAATTTGCGGTGTTGTACTGACGTAGTGCATTTATTTTGAAAGAGACTGTAAGTAAATGTTAAATTTCCTGTGAAAACAGACATGTATTTTGAAAGAAGACAATGCATGTAACAGACAGAACTTAACATGTCAACAACCAACGCACCTTTGACGTCGTGTCTGGATGTGGAAAGTCCATGAACAAACGTCCATATGCGACGAGGTCAGAGTGAGAATGTGCTGATATAAGTACTGTTTTTTTCTGTTTAACCATTTTGACTGATGAGTTATGTTCTTTGGAAACCACTGCAACAGTTCTTGAAGTGAATCCACTTTCACAACTGCCCTCTTTAAAGTTAAAAAAAAAAAAAAAAAAAAGGCAACAGAGAAACTCCAGTTCACTTATGAAACTCACTGGACTCAATCATAATTGTCAGCAATTATGCTCTAATAGTGGAGATGGGCAGGTCCTGAAGCCTTTTGATGGCCTTTCTATTTCAGAATCCAGCGTAGGTGGTTTCATTGTTCAATGCTCACTTTTCCCAGAACTTTGAGTAATCACAGTATAGCCGCGGCATACAAGTCTTTGTTCAAAGTCTCTCCCTTCAAAATGACAAGCTGTCATTGTGAACATCAGCTATGTTCAGTTCCCCTCTTCAATTATTCAGTCATACATGTTAACATGTGCATACAGCATCATACAAACAACTGTGTTGGTGTGTGGCCTGGTGATGAATAAATATATAGAGATGAAAATTTTTTTTAAAACACTACTATTTATTCCACAAAGGAAAAATAAATATTGATGCAGCCTTCACATGATGTGCTCCAAAAATTAGTTCAAACATATCACACAGCTGTTCAAAATAGGCTTTGGACATTCTGAAAGGTTTAGCCCAAGGGGATCTGGCTGTTAATATTTTTGGCCACCACAACCTTTTCACAAATGTCACACTATATGTGCTGCTGGCGGTGAGATGATGCATTGTAATATTTAAGTGCCAATATGTAGTTGTGGGCTTTGGTTTCTCAGACAGCACGACATGGACTAATGCAATGAGAGCTAAAACGGGAAGATCCACTAAAGTACTTAAGTTTTCATCAAGGTGTGAGTTCTGGAAATTACAGAGAGGATGTAAAATGGAAATGAGCTAAAAAAAAAAAAAAAAAAAAAATCTGCATACAGGTACAAGAGCTGTAACCTGGCAAGCAAAGCCAGCAGGCAGAATGTAATGTATGTAATGTATTTGATGTATCGCCCACGATCAGATCTGCAGGAATACAGAAAAGAAATAACCAAACTCCTGCCTTTATGTCCAACTGTTGAACCCCCCTGCTCGCTACAAAGACACGACATATGCTAAGACTTCTATTTGCCTCATATACAGTAATAAATGCCAAGCACAGGCTGATCTGAAACCAGGCTTACCACTAATTGTAATTAGTATAGATTTAAAACCAGAATCTATTCAAACCTGCTATGCATAAATAAAATCCACAACAAAGACTGTAGCATTATTGCATTTTAAGTAGATTAGAATCTCACATGTGAGCACATGACTGAATATACTGTATGTCTTATGTTTACTCTTATTTTATTCTCGTTTTATTCTACTGGTGCATATATTGTAGTTGAATTTCACACGTACAGCCTCAACACAGTAATGATATATATTTTATTTCTCATATGTTTAACATCTTCAGTACTAGTGTTAAACACTGTAGCATAATGCACATTCTATTTTCATTTTTATGTTTAACCCTTTGAAACCTGGAGCGACATCACTTTTCTTGTGCTGTGCTCAGATGCCTTTCGCAAGTATGTTTACCCTTTTGAGTCCGAAGCAAAATGGAGCAATTTCTTTCAAAATATGGGGGAAAAGGCAATGAGCAACTTGGTAAGAATTGTCCCACAAATTACAAAAAATAAATACATAAAAATTATTATTATTATTATTATTATTATTATTATTATTATTATTATTATTATTATTATTATTATTAACAACATTTATTTATTTATTTATTTATTTATTTATTTATTTATTTATTTTCATACTCTTATTCTTACTACTTATAATTTTCTATTCTTTACATTGGAGCAGCTGTGACACATCATAATTCCCCCTCTGGGATCAATCAAGTATTTCTGATTCTGATTTATAAATCTGAATGTAATGACACTTGAGCTTATGGCTTCACTGTGCTTGGTATTAAAGATTTTTGTCTTGTTTTTTTGGCATTTTTGTCTTTATTAGATATGAAAGGTCTAGCTTGAGATGGGGAGAGAGTAAGGATGAAGATGAGGGAGATGATGACATGCAGCAAAGGGCTGGAGTTGGAATTAAAACCATGGTTGCTGTGGCAAAGACATAGCCTTGGTGCATGGGGCGCCCACTCCACCAGGTGAGCCAGTGGGAGCTCACACAGTGACTGCTATTAAATATTGATGTGTATATAAAGAGGCTAAACAGGCTTTGAATGAGTTTATATTTGTGATGAGATAAGACAGCATATTCTAATCAATCCCTTTGAATAAGAAATAGAAAATGTTAAATGTTGGCACTTTCTTACCCTTTGAAACCTGAGCAAACTGTCTTGATGTCTTGCAAAATTTGCAAGAAATTTGTACCAAAAAAAAAAAAATTGCAAGAAATTAGAAAAAAATTAGTCAATAAAAACTGCAGGAAATTAGTAAAAAAAAAAGTTAAAATCTGTAACAACAATAATAATAATTTATAAATACATTTTTTACAGCACTTTTTTCCCCCTAGGATTTTAAAAATAATTTTCTAAATCTATTTTTTTGTCACTCCAGGTTATACTGTATGTGAGGCACATTAAAAAATACTAACAGTTTGTTCTGCCTGGTGCATCACAGCTGATTATGGATTTCCTTTATTTTCCATAACAAAAAAGATGCTCACATGTTCAGATGTACAGTATCAGTTTCCTCCGTCCACTTTTTTTGTATGCATTTAAGTTTTTACCAAAAGCTAAATTTTACAAGATTACATTGAACACATCATGAGAACATTATTTAACTTCGACCAATACTCATTTTTACCAAAAAGAGCTTCAACAAATCATATCATAACTTAATGCAACCTCCGTCAGCAGTTATTTCCAGCCACCGGTTGCTAACAGTTAAAGCTAGCTAGCCTGCCAATGGCAACACAGGTTTGTTGTTTACAGTGTAGCATTATAAGGGAAACAATAGGGTGTGTCGACATTGAGTTTACAGCTTCCCTTCGTCCTGACGGCTTCCCAGGGAAGAGCTCTGTTTGTCTGTTTGGAGGCCATTAGTCTTGAGCCCTGCTTTTTAGCCTACACAAAACTGATGTGCCAGAACAGATAAACATCAGCCACTGCCATCTGTGAATGCAATATCTTATTTGCAGAAAGGCAAATGGCAGTACACGAGGGGAATACTGGCTGATGCTGATAAGTATTAGATCAGCCAACTGGTAGGACTCTGGTGTCTTATATGTGCTCATATGTGCTAAAAGCTCATAGCATCCTAATATACGACGTATATGCTTCATATACATGTATTCTGAAACATCGGCTGTGCAAGAAAATGCCGCGAGCGCTGGTACAACGCCTACAAATCTGAAGACAGTCCATGGTAGTTCATACAAACAGTGCTGGCAGGCACCCCACCAGCTGGGGACATCTGGGCATAAATCACTGCACAATCTGAATATTTGAGGCTGAATGTGCTCCATAGCTGCATCGCAGCGCCGGGTGGGATGTGTTATCTCAAATAGAGTTCAGTTTTGTCCTCGTGCTCCTCTCCAACACTGTTAGAGCTCAGCCCCACAGTAGAGCCAGCCTTTTTTACACTCCTTTTTATTTTCCACATCCCACCTGCCTGCACCACTTTGGTGTCAGCTCCCCAGCACACCACTCCAAAACTGCTGTGCTGACCACCAATTGGCTGAACATGTAGTCTGTAGCATTCACTGAAAACATGTGCCTCTTCAAGAAGAATGGGCTATTGTGAGATCTCTATGTGCTGCCTTCTCTCGCTGCTTCAGTGTTGACGTGCAGTTCCAGATACTTGTAAGACTGGCCTACTCCTTTATTCTTTTATCTGCACAGCACAGAGTCATCCAACGGCTGGCGGGTGGCATGATCCAGAGTTGAATCTAAGGTGAGACACAATAAAACAAGAAATGTGACGCAGCTTCTCTCTGAAGCCACTGTGAATGGTCCCAGAGACGGACAGACTGTGGCTTAGAGTCTGAGGCAACTTCAGATCCCATGGCATTGTCAGATACTTGTTGTAAAAAAGACTGGAAACCTAAGACCACATTGGCTTTGATGGCCCCTTCAGTATGTCAAGACCAGTGACCTTTCAAGGTAAGTGCCCATCAGATTCAAGCTGGAGCCAATTATTGTGCTCTTTTCATTTTCCCTTTTCATGCTATCTAGATCCTGCCTATATTCTCTACAGTACAATTAAGGCTTATCATGCGGGTTTTTACTCATTTTCAAAATGTACCCACATTTTTTTTTTTTTTTTTTTTAAACTGGAAATTTCCCATACTGGAGATAAACAGCATCGACATTTACATGCACACTAATATTCCTCTATTATTTCCAAATATAAAGTATGAGACTTTGATACATGGGCCCATGTGAAAAGATTATTCCATATGAATATTCCGTATTAGGCTCTTTTCCGCATGAGGCATTTTGCGATTAAGACAAGTGGGATATGCTGGTATTGTTTTGGTTTTTGCAGCTTTCTTTGGCAACACATTCTCACACTGACCTCGTCACACATTGACGCCTGGTCATGGACCTTCCACATCCAGACACGACACACAAGGTACCCTGGCTGTGTTGTGGTGTCAATTTCTGCCTGTTACATGCATTGTCGTCTTTCAAAATACACCTCTACCTTCACAAGTAGAAATGTAACGTTTACATTCAGTCTCTTTCAAAATAAACACACTACGTCAGTACAACAACGCAAATTGCCGTTTTTTTTTCCTCCAACAAAAACACATGTGGTTAGGTTTAGGAAAAAAGAACAGGGTTTGGCTTTGTAGTCTTACGGGACGCGAATACTTCTCTCCCAGGTGAAAGTCAAGTGACATGATGTGACATGTATCACTCAAGTTCGTTCTTGTCCCACCACATTTCCCCCTGACGCCGCTGAGCACCGTTAAAGGGCAGCTTTTTTCGTCCATGTCTGACACCACAACTCACTGCCCAAGTGCCTGATTTCAACGACTTTGGGGTGTGACCCAGTTGTCTTTGGACAATGTATTTGGAAAATGTGTTTATATTGGGGTTTTTGCAGCCGTTTGTGACACACAGCCTCTTGCCTGTTTACAACCAGCTCTGTGTCTTGTCATGGAAACACTGTACTCAAGCAACTAACCAACAGTTTGCAGGTCTGTGGGGTAGAGATGCACACGAAAAAAAAAGCCCACATTTCTGGTCGGGAGAGGAAACACACTTACTTTAACATTATGAAAGCCTTGGTTTCACAACGCCAACGTTTTCAAGGAGGTGATTGAGGGAATGAAAGAGGGAGACTGTATTCACATGGTCGAGTGAGTCCGCCATCGGTAGGAAACTTTGGAAGAACAGCTTAAATGTGTCGAGCTGTTCCACTTTTCCATATTATGACATTATAAATATCATGTTAGGGCACAGTATGAGTGTGTGAATGGCTGCATGCAAACTGGAGTGCAGTGGAATATTCATTTTCGATAGCCATGTAAACAGCTTAGTAGGAATACTGTCATTTTTGGAATAAGGGTAAAAACCAGAAACAATTTGTGCATGTAAACATAGTGACTGTTTTTCCTGCTGCAAGTACTCAGTTAGGGATAAACAACTCTCTTGTGGTGAGTGCTGTTCTAACTGTGCTCCCAGTAACACAGCGAAGAGAGAAATGGAAAGAAAATGCAAATAAACTGCTGATCATGTTCCACCATCTCTCAAAGTAATTAGTAAACAACACACAGTTCAACTTTAGTGGGTTTGAGCAGCAAATCCTATTTCCAAAATCTAATTATCACCTGGGTTTATTTTTTTATTAGTGTTATAGGTTTTTTCATTTAATTTGAACACTTTTTTTTCACTTTGCACAGTTTCTTCTTTAAAAAACAGAAATATTAGCAAATTGAGCTCCAAGTGTAATGAATGTACTAAGTGTATGCCAACGCTTGGATAGTTTTGAAAGCGGTGAAATCAAAGAAGATTTCGACATGCTTCGCTGTGCCTCTGATCCTTATTTCCACCTTTTGCATGTTGGATTAGATCTCGTGGACCGAGTACATGCAGTCATGATTAAAGGCCTATGTGGACCCTGGTATACAGCCTGGGGGTTGAAAGGAGTCCCTTAACAGGTGGTACAGGACCAGCGTTTCTAATCTCTTCACTATGTGAGATGTCGGTACACTGACCTGCCTGTTGGCAGGGGATACAGCGGTGAAGGGAAGTGAGCATTAAGCGATTCTATCATCGGGCAGAAGAGGTGGGCAGTGAGAATGTGTATGTTGGCTTGACGATAACATCTGCTGGCTAGCAATTGGAAGTTTGTGAGGCCGTATCTCTACCTTTAGGACAAACGGATGAGGTTGCATTGCTTTAACCTAGACATTACCTCACTTTATCTTTCACAGCACAGTTCGAACTTCAAACACGCCCAAGCTAAACGGCGGGGAAGCTATTAGCAGGGGAAACACCAAGACCTAATTATTTATGAAGACAATTATCCTCTAAAAGCAGTGTGTGCGTGTGTCTCTGTGTGTGTGTACGAGACAGGTCGGACAGAGACTGAGAAGCAAAGCGCAGACAGTACAAAAGGTGTGGAAACAGCTTTTAAAGGAGAGTGAGAGCCAATGAGGCCACGCTGTTGTCTAACGCAAAACCATTGGTCTTTTATCTGGGTCTCAATTATTCAACAAGAAAGCAGCCTCCCCCTCTGAGAAGAGAGTGGATATTGGACTCTATATTACCTTTCGACAGGGGAATAGTAGGACTGCAGTACATTCCACCTGAGAGGCTGTTCTGGGACCAGGCACCGGCTGTGCCCCTAATGACATCATCCATTTCTTGGGGCCTCCTGGAACACGATTATGGTGATTTACAATTTATTCACATCTGTTGTTGTGTTGAATTCCTTTGTACTCGGTTCAGCTGCTCAGAGCTCTGTGATCTACTTCTCCGGGCCAGTCGCACTGCAAATAGCCAGCAGTGGATCAGTAAAGACCGTATTAAAACCTGTTCGGCGCAGTTGAACGTTCATCTAATCACATACAGAACCACCTGTGTCGACCCTCCCCGTCTGTACTGTACACATATGTACTCTCTGTTAGATAAACATCATTATTTTATCACTGAAGCACGCATCACATCTGTCACTGCGTTACAGTAGAACTAAACTAAAAATGGGATTAGATATAGGAGCCAGACAGATGTGACATGTATCATACTCATATGAATCAACAGCTCGCACTCGGCAGTATGATGAAAGTGGATCATATCTGCAGTTCAGTGGAAAATAATTATATTGACAGTAAACATGTCAGAGGTATGGGCAGAGAGTATGGTCATATATATCCTGTGATTCATTATTGTCTAGAGGGATCAATTATGGAGCCGCAGATGGTGCATGCATGTGTTAACTCCGAGAGACGTGGCCAATTATAAACTGTTGACCCAGGTCCAAAACAAGGGTGCTTCCACACCTGGCTTTGGTTTGGTTCGGTTTGAACAAACTGGTGTGTTTGCTTGATTAGTTCAGCTAATTTGAGCCGGTGTGAAGCTATCAATCAAACTCAGGTGCAGAGAGTACAACTGGCCCTGAAAAGGTGAGTCCTGGTGCTCTTCCAGGTGAGGTTTGTTAGTTTAGTGAAAACAAAACAGGCCAACTTAAGGATTTTGTAACAGTAATTATGCTGTTTTAGCATCAGTTTAAAAGCTAATGTTTTGGCCATGAACAGTCAAGGAAGTGATCTTGTAAGGAATCCATGCGAGGGATCTGGCAACCATAATAACATACTGTATGCCTGTAAACACGCAAGTACAGAGATTTTTCCTGGTACATCAAAAAAAAAAGGAGCTCCACCAGAGATGTGTTGAGCATTTGTCCTCAGTGGAACATAATGATCACACAGTAACCATTCCCTTTGTGATGGATTACACTAGGGTGCTTCTTTTTGTCCTGTTTCCAGTTGTTCATCATTATTCATAAAATTGAGTCCCAGCTGATGATGATCATTATCCCTTATTTCTTCATGAGCTCTTTGTGACACAGGGGAACATGGGCACACACATGTGGTGCAGTGAGGTGCAGCATGACTTGATGTCATGTTGGAAGTTAATTTCCCAGCGTGGGTTCACATATGAAGCAGGGTGAAAGTCACCAAAAGGGTCCAGTCAGTGAGTTACCTCTGTCTGTATGACTGTATTCTTACAGCTCTTTGTTTCATGTTAAAAGCTAGTATGAAAACAAACTGGAACAGAAGTAAAAATGCATCCAGGATCAGTTTAAAATTCATTTAAATTTTTCGTGTCCAACTCCAAAAGGGTTACAGGTGAAATTTCAAAAAGTATTTTATTTACCCAAAAAAAATGAAGAAAGCAATTTACAAAATAAGCAACTTATGCTCTAAAAACTGAATAAATAAATTATAATTTCAATAAATGTTGCTCTGCTTCAGGGGGCTCATCTCACACAAAGGCCTGGATGTCCCTCTAACAGGGGCAACCAGCAGCAGAACCCTTAATTCAAAAGAAATGGAACCAATAACAACTCAAGGCAAACTAAAGGCCAAGTAAAGTGTGACCATAAAGAAATTAACTTAATGTATCCACTACAAAAAGAAGCTATACTGCCAACAACGCCAAACAGACAACGTTTGATGTATAAAGATCAACATAAACCAAGAAAAAAAGAACTATTAAGTTAAGTACAAGAAAACTACATTGTTACCCACAGTTAAATTACTTTTGGCAGCAGCCATCACAGTGACCATTCCTGTCATACCATGCCTTGAGTTAAGATAAAAGCAATTTAGCGATTTAAAAAAAAAATAATAATAAAAAATAAAAAAGTTAGACGACCAGAAAGGTCATCAGCCGAATTGGTCGCTTAGGCAAGAAAAAAAACAGAACAACCACGAAACTCTATTAGGAGCTGCACTTAATCAAAATAAATCAACCTATATGACTGGACCATGTGGGAATTGAATTTGAAAGGACAGACACAGTAAGTGTCCACGCTCAGGAGTCAGGTTCATTTCCAGGGCTGGTACCTGCAGTTATTCCACAGGCTAGTTAATAACATGTCGGGCAGGAGATCCAAAGTGTGGGATCATTTTGAGAAGGTGAAGGACC
>JAPZEB010000012.1:11892579-11903205 GCA_029783705.1 Chaetodon striatus
TATGCATCATACTATAATCATTTAATAACCTCTTAATAGTGTAAGTGTAGATTTATTTTCGTGTGGATGTATCCAGTTCATTATTTTGCATCCACGTAACTTAATGTAACCTAAATTCATACACTATTTACATATCTAATTTTGATCTTTACGTTAAATTTGGAACTATTTAATATCGCGCACGTATTGAGAGTCGTGCAGGTATTGACAGTTGTGATCAAGTTTGGCGGAGTGATATTTCTAAGATGTGAGGTGCCTCTGTTGTTGTCGACGTCACGTTCAGTTGTCAAACGGTTTTTTTTTTTCGGATATTAAAGTGGATCAAGATATAAACGGAAGCCCTTTTAATATTTAATTCAGTAACTATTAAGTTTATAGCTAAGACAGGAAAGAGAAAATTACATTACTATAGCTTTTATGCTCTTAAAATTAGATTAAATGTTGCTATATTGTTGAAATTTATTAATAAAGTGCAAGGAAGTCGGTTTGGTCTTTGACCATTTCCTGTTGTGAGTACGGAACTTTCCGAAAATAAAAAAGTTTTGTTATATATCACGTTATTTTCAATCTCGACTAAAATTCAGCGTGAATTTAAACGTACATGTCAGCATTTATGTTAAGTTTCTTTTCTGAGGATACGGCATAGACACACCCAGGAGGTAGACGCCTCCTCGTCGTCACCTCCCATCACAATCATCTTGGCCTACGTCATCATTCCGTCTGAGAAGGGAGGCTAGCTAAAGCTGATGTATCCTATTGGTGGCTTCCGTCAATGTAAACATGTAGCCCTTTCACTGGGTTAAACGCACTGCCACTAAACAGCGTCTCCTAACTATTGACCAGTTTGACAGTAAACCGAACAACGATGGCTGTGTCGCTGAAAATAGCGGTTTCGGAACCGGGGCGGTGTAACGTAGTGTTAGCTTGATAATAAGCTAACACTGAATAGCTAGCTAACTATCGGGCCGTGTTTGTATGAAGGCTGGCCTTGCTAATTAGACAGCTAGCTTCCAGTTGGCAGCCACGGAGGGCTAAATCAAGGTTAGCCAAGAAAGGGAGGATGGAAAGTAATGCAATCTAACAAGGACACATCACGAAGTGGAGGAATAAAATGAGTAAATCCAGAAGTGGAGGTGCCTCGTCACCTGTGAATGGAAAGCAAGGTAATGGTAAGTGTGGCATGTCGCTGAGTTAGTTAGCGGTGTTCAGTGTGGGATATCAGATGTTTGGGGTGTTGCAGCAGCAAGAACAGTCTCCTGAGACTTTTTAATGTAAACGTGATCGCATGTGTGTGTAGCTGGAGTTGTCATCCGTTACCACCATTAGCTGCATGTGCAGTTAACGTAAACTGTTGGTCAGTTGGTCAAGATGAAAGTAAGCACAGGCTAACTGGCTACTTGGACACGGTGCTTTTTTATGTCTCAGACTGGGATACCAGGCGAAAGAGGAAAATTGCGGACATCACACAGGCCCTCAGTGTGAATCCAGTGGATGTAGCAGCTCTGAGGAGGATGGCCATCAGTGAAGGAGGTCTGCTGACTGATGAGATCCGCTGTCAGGTCTGGCCTCGGCTCCTCAACGTCCCTCCTCAGGTCCTGGAGCAAGAGCCAGGTATTATGATATTAGATACATATCGGAGGATTGCAGACTACCATTTGCCTTTGCCCTTGCACACAGTGCCCTCTCCCAATATGCATGACACGTGTGAACAAACAGAGCCCTAGCAGGTGTGGTTCTCTCACACTTACAGTATTTGACTAGTGTGTGGCAATGCTGATGGTGACATGTCTTTTACAGAAACAGTAGAGCGGGAGAATAACAAAGACTACAACCAGGTGCTGCTAGACGTCCAGCGCTCGCTCCGGAGGTTCCCACCTGGTGAGTTGAACATACCTGCACAGACAACTGTTTCATGAAGCCCTGCTGTGTATATAACAGTATATAACACTGATTAGTGATGTCAGTCACCAGTTTCATCACAATTCGATATTGTATCGATTCTCTGGACAACAATGAGATATTTGCTGATATTATAAAGTCTGCCACGATACGAGACAGTATTATCTGACTAATGGTTAGAAAAGAAGCTGCCACCCCTTTTTTCTGCTTAAGTGCAGTTAAAATAACTTAAAACTGACTCCACTAACAGATAAACCAGCACATGGGATAAGTTAACCTTCAGTGCTTGCTGCCAGATAACCCCTCCAGAAAAAAATCTTTTCATTTTAACCCAAACCACTATCTATTTCTTAAAACCTCAGGGTTCTCTGGCTTAAACCAACAAAGGCAAACCTCTCCCAACAGCCATAAAACATGGATTAACAACAACGTCATTTAACATGAGTATCAAATTCAGCTCTGTAATAACTGTCAAGGTTCATGGACAAAACAGCTGTTTTTTTGCTAGTCAGCCATTATTGACTTAAGCATGTTTACATTGCATAAATTAGCCTAGCAACCAGCAGACTTTTTTTCCTCTTCTCATAGCTTAACAAACTACATGTAACGGTATTATTTTTCTTACTCGCCGGTGGTTTAAGTCACTGCATCTCCTGACAGAACAGCTCAGTTGAATTTAAGCCTGCACGCTTGTTTCTTCAGCAAAACATTGTTGAAACAGAGCAGCTGATGTTGCTGCAGTGAGATGTTAGCAAGATGAGATGCTAACCATGTGTTGTGTTGTGTTTTATCTCATAACGGCATTGTTTACATACGCCATGTGCTCTGTCTGTTGACCTGTATTTTGTGAGAAATCCCAAATATTTCCATGCTGCTGATTTATTTCTCTCAGCTGCTGCTGCGGTCAAGTCGAGCATGGTGTGTTTGGCAGTGTTGGCAGTTGAGCGTGCTGAGATGCCATTAAACGTTTGAAAGTATCGCTGTACTATACGCTTGTTGTGTCTGGTGGCATTTTACACAACTGAACGCTTCCATTTGCATGACTGTATCAAATGAAGTACTCTATTTGTATTGGAATCACTATAATGGTACTGACACTGATATCATTATTTTAAAACGATACCCAGCTCCTATGAGTTTCAAATCTAGAAATTCTGACATAGAAATAAATGTGTTAAATATCCTTTACTGTCACTTATAATTTGTAAATCAAGAGGTTTTCCATGTTGTCTTTGAACCAGAAACAAAACCAGTTTGCTCAGGGGCAGAGAGGTTTGTTTTCAATCAGAACTTGATAATTAGTGCAGCACATTGAGGTCAAATATGATAAATACAACATTTTTGAGATTTGGTGTTTACAGATCCATCTCTCTTCTTTAATAAAGCCTCCCATTTGTCTCTGCAAATTACTAAATGTCATTCACCTTTGAAAATCTACATTAATTATCCTACAGATGACTTGCTGTTACTGCTACTCTTTACAGTTAGTCAACTTGGCACATGGACAAAATTTGAGAAGAGCGCTTTTAGAGTTGCAAACATTTTGTCAACTCTGCACTACTGGAATCTCTGCCAGTCCATGTCACCACTATAAATACCCACACTGTCAAATCAAGATACTCAGATTATCTTCTATTTGAATAAGGAGTGTAATACAACAGTCACTGTTGGTACAGTATAAGTCATGAACAAATCATGGCTGAACTGGTGCTTCTTCATCTCTGACATTTTATATTCACAGAGTCAAAACCTATATAAACTAACAACTGTATTTCATGTTGGATGGACTTGTACAGGTATGCCAGATGAGCAGAGGGAGGGTCTCCAGGAAGAACTCATCGACATAATCCTCCTCGTTCTGAAACGCAATCCCCAGCTGCACTACTACCAAGGATACCATGACATTGTTGTCACCTTCTTATTGGTCCTGGGAGAGCGCCTTGCAACTGCTCTTGTGGAAAAGCTCTCCACGCACCACCTCAGGTACTTCCTTCTAAACACGCAAGCTTTTTCACTTTTGTAACATGTAGTAGACCATTTTTGTGCTGACAGGTAACCTGAACCCTGTGGAAACACTGACTCTGCTTCCTTTTTTCTCAGTTTTTCTCTCTCTGTTATGTGTCCACATGTCAGAATAGAAAATACCCTTCCTCCCCCGTTCTCCTCCGGCAACAGTGGCCTATTGTGCACTCTGAAAACGCTCTGTTTTATTCTCGTTTTCAGGGACTTCATGGATCCTACCATGGACAACACAAAACACATTCTGAACTATTTGATGCCCATCATCGAGAGGGTCAACCCCGAGGTGCACGACTTCATGCAACAGTAAGACTCTCTGCTGTTTTACGGCTAACAGGCTAAATCAAATTACTGTCTGTCTCTGAGATATGAAACTCTGCAAAGTGAAAAATCCACCTTAATTTTATACGCAGTGTGAACATAATTGGAAGCGTATGGCTGTTATAATTAAGGCAGAACAGTGAGAATATTAAAAGGCCCCATACCCACGCAGCTTTCCCTATGGTTATGAAATGTAATACAGTTTATACCTACTCTGCAAATTGTTCCCACTCGTATCAGCTGTCCTAAATTAATACATTTTTTTAGCAAGTAAATTTAGTTTGTTTCTGTCTGAAGCAGTATTCTTCTATACAATGATCAGCCAAAAAATTAGAACCACTGTCGGGTGAAGTGAGTAACATCGATCATCTTGTGCCAATGCAATGTTCTTCTGGGGAACTTTTGGTCCAGAAATTCATGAGAGTGCCACTTGATGCACTCAACCCACCCACATCTAGTATCTCTCCTCATGGCAGCAGCACACCCCAAAATCAGTGGCCCCCCAGCAGGAAAATGCACCATGCCACACTGCAGAAACTCCTCAGGAATGGCCCAAGGAACGTGACAAAGAGCTAAAGGAATCAACCTGGCCTCCAAAGTCCCCAGATCCAAATGTGATCAGCATCCATGGGACGTGCTGGTACCTTAGAGGTACCCCAAATCCATGGTGGACCCTTCCTGGATTTATCTGACTGCATGGACACATGACCTCTGAAAGGTGTCCTGTGGTGAGACCTGTCAGTTGTGAGGTGGGGTACCAGCACTTCCCAAGATGCTCGATCAGATTGGTGTGTGGGAGATTTGGAGGCCAGGTCGACACCTCGGGTTTTTTGTCATGTTCCTCAGGCCATTCCTGAGCAGTTTCTGTGGTGTGGCATGGCTCATTTTTCTGCTGGAGGGGCCACCGCCATCAGGGAGTACTGTTGCTGTTAGGGCGGGTTACTTAGCCCACAGCGGTGTGTGGGTGGGTGGAGTGCGTCAAGCGGCATCCACATGAATGCCATGACCAAAGGTCTCCCAGCAACACATTGCACTGTACAAAACTATCAGTGTTACTCACTTCACCCACCACTGGTTTTAATGTTTTGGCTGTATGAATCATATGAGTTGTGCCATCCCGTCAAGATCTTTTTCCGAGTGTTTAAAACAATGTGAATGTTAACCTCAGCGTGCACACATCAAAAGATGATGGTGGAGGAGAAGGGTGACTGTGCACTTACAGCATACTGATCCTATTATGACAGCTCAAGTTGCGTCTTTAAAGACTTAACAACACAGGCTGTTAAGTCCTTCCCTCGGAGGGCTAACATCGCTGCTGCCCTCTATATCTTTCACTTCCCAATCCATTAGCGTCCCAATTTTTAATAGTGAGTGCTGTAGTTGTTGCTGCTAACTGTTAAGCCGATCTCTCGTGTATCGATTGATTCTCAGGGCTGAAGTGGGGACCGTCTTCGCCCTCAGTTGGCTGATCACCTGGTTCGGCCACGTCCTGTCAGACTTCCGCCATGTTGTCCGGTTGTATGACTTCTTCCTGGCCTGCCATCCTCTGATGCCCATCTATTTTGCTGCTGTGGTGAGATTCCTATAATCAGCACTCTTAGTTTGCAGTTCAGACAGACTGATTTAGAAACTCAGCTTTCATTTACAGCACTGCAGCCCAGTCTGCTGAGTTAATTATAGGCCGGGGCATTTGTAAGAGCTGCATTTATTGATGTGTGAGTCAGAAGCCAAGAGTTACCCTTTACCCTGTTGTTCTTCTTTGCTTGAGGCTTTGCATACCTCACAGAGTAGTTTCACTGTGCAGGAGGCCTTTGTGATAGCTTGAAGACATATTGTGTGTAATTATTAGTATGTGAGAGTTGTGTGATGACACAGTATAGGGTGCCAGAATGCGACGACTCCATAATTTTTCCTACATTTAGAAAGGTAAAGGTAGATATAAGGTGTTGTGTGTAATAACAATTGTGCCTGTATGTGTTGTAGATTGTACTGTACAGAGAAGAGGAGGTGTTGGAGTGTGAGTGCGATATGGCCATGGTTCATCATCTGCTCTCTCAGATTCCTCAGGATCTGCCCTATGAGACACTCATCAGTCGAGCAGGAGACCTCTTTGTCCAGTTCCCTCCTTCTGAACTGGCCAGAGAGGCTGCTTCACATGACAGGTACTCAGCTCCTTAGGGTTTTCACCTCGGCTTCACAGATGCTACCTGCCATAGCAGTATGAATCTGTCATGCTCTGCTGCTACATTTGCACCCTGACTTAAATGCAGTAATATTCACATTTCACTTTCTTCTACTCAGCTCCAGTTGCTCACTGCTTTTTCATTAACACTTTTATTTTCTGTCTGTCTTGGTCTCTCTGTCTATCGGTCTCTTTTCCTCCTAAGCATGGCAGCCTCTACCTTTAAGGACTTTGACCTTGCGTCCACGCAACAGCGGCCGGACTCTGTTCTCCGTCGCCGACGCAGACAGAAACAGGCTGCACTGGAGAGCTCGGCTGCGAACGCAGTAGTGGCGGTGGCCCAACCTTCGGCGGCACGGCGGTTTGTTCGACTGGCCGTCATGGGTCTGACGGTGGCTTTAGGGGCAGCCGCTCTCGCTGTGGTCAACACTGCTCTGGAGTGGGCCCCTAAGCTGGACCTGTTTCCTTGAACTGCTCCTCTGTAACTCCAGCGCTCCACCGTATCTGTGCTTGACTGAATCTAGCTGGTGGGTCTGTTTCCAAGAACCCTTTAATTAATGAAACCACAAACCCTGCAGTCGATAACACTGTCTGGAGTCTACTCTCTAAACTGAACCAGTTAACGCTCCTCTCTCGTCTCCTAGGATGCGTCTTTACATCCTATGTAGGGCTTCTCAGGCTCCAGCTGAAGGTCCTTTTTATGACTCCTAAAGAGCGTACACCAGTAACAGCAACAACTGCTGGTGCTCTGAAATGAAGCGTCCATCCTGGTATACATGAAGAGACTGTTTTTCTAAGAACTATTACTGATGGTGTCATTATTAAAGTTTATTTATATTTGGTATTATCTGACATTGAGTTATGCTCACAGAGATTTATGCTGAAAGCTTGGTGGACTCACTACACTTGAAACTGCTGCCAATTAGAGAGCTGGAGTGAATGTATGAGAGACTGTGTGCGTGCGTGTGTATGTGTGTTTGGTCGCGTGGTCGCAACCCATTTGTTATCTATTTGATACCTGGACTGAGACCAAATCGAGGATTGTTAGAATCCTCTCTTTGTATGATTTACAGTTTATTAATTTATAGGTATGTTAGCGGCTGTATAGAGATACGCTCATGACACACAGGCACTTTTTAAGGTCGCCATTTTATGATGTTTTAGGTCATTTTGTCCCATTTTAAGTTGTTCAAATACGCCTTTCTTTCTGGGGTCGTGTATCTTTAAGGGTATACTATGCAGGAATTCTTGGTTACTGTTTGTAAACACTACATTCGGACTTGGCTCCTCCCCCTACACCACTTGCACTCACACTGCAAGCTACTGTACCACTGTAGGAACGTTACACTTGTTGTAATTGGGAAGCCTAAACTTTGGCAAGCTAACTAAGCTAACCGCCGGTGTTCTCTTGTTGGAAAATACCTGACATTGGGCGAGAGGCGGAGTACGCCCTGGACAGGTCGCCAGACTATCGCAGGAAAATCTTGCATAGTATACCTTTGAAACACGTCAACAGTTGCCACCCTTGACTGCACATTTTAAGTCTGGCTCATGGTCACGGTCAGCTAAAGTCACCTGTAAGGAGTTTTAAACAAAATGTTATTGTTATCAATGTAGCCTGCTTTAGATGCAATTTGTATCCCTAAACTGTTGAGGAAAAGGCAAGGCAAGGAAAGGAAAAGGCAGATTAGATACAACTGTCCCTGTCCAGGAAGTAAAAGCTCAACCATATCGAGATTGCTCAGCAATGAGTAACTCATTTAATTGTTTGGTAGCACTTCCTTCAAAATGTGTCTGTGTTTCATGACGCCTAGGATAAGTTTTCTGTGTCACTTTTTCTCGGAGTAAATGATTCAATCTCCGTATATTTCAGCAACACACTCACTCAATGCCTAGTAACAGAAAATATCAGAGCTGGTATAAACAGCGAGTAAATGAAGTAGAGACTCTTTGGGTTGGGACAGTGGGGGACCCAGTTTGCACTGACAGCTTTAGTTTTGCAAAATCACTTAAGAATTATTTAGATAGGTGCTTTTCTCACTCCTGATGTCAGGGTGCTCATCTCCGGAAGAAAAAAGCACCTGAGCCTTCAAACTAACGCTATCCAAGGTTTTTTGTTTTTAACATGACTTTAGCTTTAACACATGCCATTCAGTAAGTGGGATTGCTTTGCATATGCATTTCAGAGAAAGTCCGGCTCATTCCAACGTTCCAGTCCTTTTCACTCAGTCACATTTATGAAGTAACGGGGGATCGCTTAGGTTTTAGTGGTGTGGCACTTGCCTGAATAGCCAAGTCTTATCAGTAAGTACATAGCGAATAGTTAGTCAGAGCACTTCATTCTAAGATAGTGAATCTGGGTCGTGTGTTATCTTTATGATGTATGTTGCTAAACAGAATATCTACAGAATTATTTGGTTCGAGGTCACCTACATTGTACGGCACAACAACCACTCAACTAAAAGACGTCACCTCACTGGAAGTGACATGTTGAGAGAAGTTGTTTTTGCCTCTTTAGGAACTACATACTTGGGCATCCCATTCGTATTATTACGGTTGATTGGTTTATTGCCTTTGTAGTGAACCACCGCTTCAGCTGGTAAAGGATCTGCAAACTGAAGACATATAAGATGATCTGGAACGTGTCCAAGGACGCTCTGAGGTTCCTGAGACTGTAGTTGTTCAGCAGTATTGTAATGCACCATGTATCTGCACTCAGTGGTTTTCATTTACTGTCATTGCACTAAATGATTTATCTGCCTTTTATGTTTATTTTGTTATAATGAAACTGTCATACTAATGTAAAGTTGTACAAGAGAATGCTAATAAACTAGAGTGAAAACATTCGGTGGACTTGTTTGGACACAGTTATTCATACGTACCCAATAACATGTTGATGTTACAGCAAAGTACACTGGTATAATGATTCCTGCTGTAAAGCTAACGATTAAACACCATTTTTATGCAGAGAGGAAGTTTTTAAGATCTGAGGAAGATCCATCTGAAGCTTTAAATAAATAATGCAAATAGTTAAACTGAGTAAATTCAGACATTTCCTTAAAACTAGTTTTTAATAAGACATATCGGCCATTTTAGGACATCTCAGAGTCAGCTTGTTCAGTACAGCTCATCACTATGGTGGCGAAACGTTATGCTTTGTCAGGCTTATCTCAGCAGGTTCAGCCATCTTGTTGGATTCACCTGCCCTTTGTCAGCATCATCCATCCTTTCAGCTTGATGTTTATATATATACTTGTGTTATATCAATGCTAACACGCTTTACTACTTCCAGTTCTAGGTTCCAGTTTATTGGAATTAAGGCATTGGCATGTACAAGTAAAACCCAACAAACATGACAGACACAAGACATAAACATTGGTCACTGTAGCTCTTCAGGAATTAACACTTAAAGGGGAGCAACGCCTGTTTTTTAAAATTCATACATACACATAAATTTGTTACTATGGTCTAAGACAGTGGTTAAACACGAAAAACTCCCGTACAAATCCCCAAACTAGAGTGCCCAAACTAGGAATGAGCTAGAGCGCCATTATCTGTAGCTGTTTCCTGGATTGGTGGAGTTTCAACCAGAAATGGGTGGGACTTAAACATGCAGCAGGTGGGGCTTACCAGTATTTTATTCTTATTAACACCTGAAATTGATCTGGATCCATCAGAAGCTGCTATATTTATTTATTTCTATTTAAAAGCCATTTATGGAACAATCTCAGGACTACGTTCAGATCACATTTGATCACAAGAGAAAGAGCACAGCTACCTTAATGAGGATTTGTCTTCATCACCAGGACAGATAATGACACGTTTTACTCAGATGACACTTGATGTACTCATAAAAAATACATTTTTTGTTCTCATACTTTCATCTAAGTATTCAGCTCATTCCTAGCTAGAACTAAAATTTACGACATCATCACGTGTAAAGTCTGGAGCTGCTCCATAGGCAATGAATTGGACAAGATGCTATAGATGGCACTGAGAGCACCCAGGGGAATGTTCAGAGTGTATGAGTAAGAAGCAAGAACTAAATATGGCTGATTTAGGTATAGAAATTAGAAAAAATATTCTGTAGGTCCACAAAATTAGGCTCCCATTCACTGTCTATGGAGCTTCACTTGATTTTATACTTGATAGCATCACAAGTTTTAAACTTACTTCTCTGGTTTCTGGCTTTGAGAGAGAGTACC
>JAPZEB010000012.1:11923992-11934136 GCA_029783705.1 Chaetodon striatus
ACAGTGTGATTTATAGCTGCTTTTATTTTGCTGTAATGATGGAATTTCCTCTGCAGCAGTGGGCTGTATGAAGGCTTAAACCACTGAGATTTTGGTTCAATTTAACTATGATCAAGTTGTTCTTAAGGAAACGTATTGCTTTGTTCTCTGAAAATGTTCCAGAAATAACCACACATGAACTGGGGACATAACAGGAGCAATGCACCATAAGTAGCGTTCATAATATACATAATGTTTATGTTATGAGTGTTTTTGGAATCAGTGATCTACTTAGAGAAACTGAGAGTGCTCCTTATATGTCGTTAGGCCGTGCATGAGTGATTATATTAATTTGAGGCATCAGCTGGCGTTTTGGTCGGGAATCTGTTTAGTAACTGGATATTGTGGCTGCTCTGATAGGGCTGTGGGAGGATGAATAAATGCAGTAATAAATTTGAAACAAATGCAGTTTCAAATACAACAGTATATCACATTATCTGAGAATATGCAAGCTGTGTTGGAGAGCGTTTTTGGTTATGACTCATAGCAGGTTTGGTTGAGGAGGTTAAAAAATGTTAAGGTATATGAATATATGTCAGTTCTTGAAACCTCCCTTAAACCTTTCTACTTCTCAAGTGACCTCATATTGGGTCCTGGCTTGAGAAACTCTGCTCTTACACCCCTTTTTGACCAACATGGATCGAGTTACATTCCTGTGACGTAAAGTATCCTATATCGTATCGTGGCACCTAAAATGTGAATCGTGAAGACATCAGTGGGCGTGTCTGATTCTATAGGTTGGAAAGTCATGATAGAGTCTTGCACTTAATAGTCTTTTACATCTTCTGGTCATTAATAGTTGGTCCATGTATGTTTTTTGGATAAACACAAATATCTCTAACTGATAAGAGTACAAAAGCCTACAGGTAATTGATAAAATCTTGTTACTACTGCTTCCTTCTGTTGTGCAACACCCTAGGTGTTTCTTAAAGTCAAAGAAGGATCCTTAAATGGCTGAAGGCTATGTCATCGAATCCCACCAAAGGACTGGTCCAATATCAAGGATTCTTTAAATTCTACCGAGGACTGAGTCCTTCCTTCAGAGAATTTCTAAGGATGCATGTGTGTATCCTTAGTGTATATATAGTACCCATAATTTTTGGCGCATGATTTGCTGGCGAAGCTTAACAAGATTTGGATAAATATGTCATTTATTGACATTATATCTATAGGACTTTTTATTATACAAGCATGAAAAAAGCCCTATAATCTACACTTTCAAATGTGTCCACTGCCAAATACAGAACAGTTTTTAAATTGATCTGTCACAGCAGAGATGGAGCACATGTTTTGTAAGTATAATCCAGAAATTTATTCTTCCTAAAAGATGACTCTGAAAACATTACATTTGTTCAAATTGTACAACAACATTAGAGAGTGCCAAAATTATCACAGAAACCTGAAACCCCCTCAGTCTCCAGAGGGTTAATGACGCACTCCTAGGTGCACTCGCCAGCCTGTTGCAATGTGTGTTCACTGAATGCTAGGAGGGACTCTTGCCTTGTCTCTGTAGGAGGATGGAAGGATCCTTGACTTTGAGAAGCACCTCTGCTGATGAAACATCCTTGATTACAATGGTTTTGCTCCAAAGTGGTGGAAAACGCTGGCTGGTTTGGTAGGTGGCACCAAGTGTCAAGAGTCCTGAGCAGAACTGTTTCAAGAACCAGAGCTAATTTAGTGGAGAAGTGGTGTGAGACAACAAATATGTGCAGAGCAATAAAACAGCACCAGCCCAGTTATAAATAACACAGCTATGGAAATCACCATAAATGATAAACATCCCTTCAGATTGACGCTTGACTGAATAAGAATGTCCCCTGCATCAATTCCTCCATCCATCATCCCATCGTCCTGGCATCCCTCAAGCTGATGTATGTGATTGAAGTGACGATGCAAAAATTGAAATTGAGAGTAAACAAGCATGTTTGAGTCTTAAGATAACAAACACGTAATCTTCTCATATAACGGCTTATCATAATTTTCCTGATGCTTTTAATACCATCTTCGGATGCCACCTGTCACCCTCGTCCCTGGAGGATCAGGGTGAGATTAAAAGCAGATTGCTCTTTGACATTTATTGTATGTGAGACAAATACATAGATTTAATGCTTTTGCCATTTTCCATAAAATGTAATGTTTACTAGAAATCTTAACCAAGTTTACAGTCCCATTGTGGCACAAATCAGATGGACATCACATGTGGTCTGGTGTTTCCAAAGGTGTTTTGGGGCACATTCGTGTGGAGACAAATCTTATACCAATCAATTAATGTGGCTTTAATCTAAAATATATTTGCAGGACTCTGGTGTCTCCTAACACAGAGCAGGAAGTGACAGTAGTGCCCCACCATGAGTCACAGGCAACCCTCCACATCCAGAACTGCTTACCAAACCCATAACTTAACCCGAGGTGACCCTCCGTCTTTCAATTTTATCTCTTCTGGACTCATTGCAGATGGCAACCTGCTCCTAGACTGGGCTTCAATTTTTATGGACATGCATGAACAGGTCGGTTTTAAATGCAGACAGTTATCAGTTATGACTCCTATTTGAAGCAAAAACTGGAAATTCAAAGGTGGGAGTGGGAGCCTTAATCACTCAAAAGTAAAACAAAACAATTTGCAAAATGTACAAAGTAACGAAACAAATGACTCATTAGCCATCAAACAAGCAACCCATTATCTTTTTCTCATCATCATAAAACTCTATATTAATAGACAGACAAAGCACAAAGACCTCAGGCTTGTGTATTTGTTGCAGCCACCCTCTTTCATGAGAAAGACACTTAGCCCAGAACTGTCAGAGTTAATCGAGTAGACTGCCAGTCGTCATCACGAGTCCATCAAACTGATTATCAAGAGTGTCACTTCTGAGCATAACTGCTGCCTGTTTGGCACCCCAAATATAGGAAATCTTCCAAATACAACACTGTGAGGAGATAAAGACGTGCGGAGGGATCTTTAGCCTCAGATCAACAAACTAACTACAGATGGCATCAAAATAAGAAACTGCAAAAACTAAGTAAAAGGTGTATAAAGTGTTTGATACTACTGCATGAGTATAGCTTGGTTTACATTCTATACTGAGTGGATGTATTGGAGCCATGAATATAACAGAAGTATTTGTAAATAATTTAGATTATGCTGTATTTCATTAGCTAAGGATTAACGTCTCTACAGGTTCATTGCAGTGTGCTGCATTAGGACTGCAGTCAGCTTTTGCCTTCTGATGGGTTAAGATGTATGTCAGCTCCCTGTGTTAGGTGAAATGATGGAGCCTGGAAAGCAGACTTCTCTTTGACCATGCTTAAGGCATGGCACACATGAACCAACATCAAAGAACTAGTGCTAACAAAAGCAGACTATTGCATCATCCTGTGTCACCTGTTTCTCAGCCAACAGTAGTCTGTATTTGTCATGTAAAAAGGGAAACCGAAAGATGGACGGGAAGGATTCAGGATGCTAGTTAACAACACAACCTGATGTTGAAAGACCAAAGCACATTTACAGTGCACTAGAGAATAATAACTTTGTTTTGACCTCACTACCTCTTGACTTGAGTTGCTTCAATTTCAGTTTGCTTTTCTCACTTACCTTTCTCTTCTTGTGAACTGAGCTGAACTTCCAATCAAGGTGATTTCACTAACTGATGGGATCCGCCATCTCTGAAGCCGATTCAACATGCTGAATCAACCAGAAAAAGTGTTACGGTTTAGTTCAGTTCAGTACGCTTTTTTTCTGTCTCCACTGTGAAAAGTTGTGGATGGTACCAATGAACCGTTCCGTACCGTCCTCATTTTAGGTCCCCCCTCTATTGGGGTACCTAGCACACAGATCTGGTACTAAAAGGTGGAGCTGTGAACAGCTCATATAACCACTGCTCATACCAGGAGAGTTTTATTAGTAGAATGTAACTATAAAATGAGAGGATGTTTTGCTGCCTTTTGCAGCAGCTGGAGCAGGAGAAAAAATAACTTAATTCATAGGTAACATCGTTCTGTGGACGATAAACGAGGTGCAGACTGATAAAGGAGGAGTAGCAGTGAGTGACAACAGCCCTGCCCACATTTAAGACTGCTGTTTGCTATGGAAACACTAAATGGACCTAGGGTCTAGGTACCATGTCCGAAGGGTTACTTTTGGTTCCAAAGGTACCATACTGAAAGTGTTTGGAAATGGGGCTTAATATTGTTTGGCTATCATGTTTCATTTTTGCATTTTGAATACAAACACTTTTCAGTAAATGATTGAAACAAATAACACAGACAAGAGTTCAACTGAAGCATGTGTCCACCATATACTTGATCTCTATAGTTTAAGTCCACGCCACACTATGAGAATAGCTTTCACCTTTAAAAATGAACATAAAGTTCTCCTTGTGCCCTCAGACAGTTCAGTCCATGCGTCAGCATCAAAATACATCGTCATCCACTGCCCCATAAGCAATAAATAGTGCATTACTGTTGATCCAGAGGAGTTTTAAAACTCTGCATACCTGCTAGCAATGCTAGTTTATGTTTTTTTTAAAGCGTGCAATATGCTGACTAACTGCTACACTGCAGTTTCTATTAAAACTCATTGACTTGATTTCTATAGTGGTCCAATTCCTTTTATGTTTTACTACAGAGCCAATTTTTGTTCTTTAAATCAAAACATGATCTTGCTCTTTACGTGGACGAAGAGAATGGGAGGAAGATAAAAAGGCAATCTGAGAGAGAGAGAGAAAATCATCCACAGTGTTGAGGGCTGTGCGTCGTCTCTGCCTGCACATTACACATTCTGGTCAGAGGTAATGATGAGCAGTGTCAGAGAGGCTCCAGCTGAACAGATGGTCTTCAAGCTTGCCCTTGAGTTTTCAGCTCTGCTGAGTCAGCCAACTGGAACTCCATGGTATATTAAACTGCTCTCATTTTACCTTGTCTTTGTGTAGACAGGGTCATTATTTGGGTAGATTGCTCAGTGGGGTTATGAAACCAGCAGTCATCCTGCACTCTGAGAGCAGAAAATGACTGGTGATAGTTCCTTTATGGGTGCTGTAATGACATGGCTGGATAGCTTGTGTTTGTCTCAGTAGCTGTCTGACCCTCGATGACAAAACCAGCCTGTTTCTCTGATTCAACAAATACTTTATAGTCATTCTCATTTGTCTGCGTGCCATCCTGGCTCTGTTTTGACACCCTGACCACTCTGGTGTGTTTTTCATCTACATCGACTGACAGAGTGCTCAGCTCCCTCCAATATACTTCTGATTGCCTGAGTGTCTGTCGTGGCTCAGAAATGTTCTCCGCAGACAGCGATCTATCTGTTGGTGTGGACTCTTTTATGAGGATTAAAACATCTAGCAGTTTCTTTCTGGCAGACTAACTGCTGACTGATCTGTGTAATCTGTGCCAGTAGACAGATTGATAGTAGGCTCACGGAGGAGCACTTGTTCACAGATGACAACCGAGCTGTTTGTCTTCTGCTATTGATTTTTCTGTGCATTGTCTGTCACAACAAGCTGTGCTCACTGTTAACTAGTTTGAGAAGTAGAAAAACCCAATCTGCCGACAATATGTAGCTTCTTCTATTTTAAAGTTAGAGTTTGAGGAATATGTCTGCAGTTTTGTAGCAATACAAAGACGACTTTAAGAGTTTTATACAGCAAAAAGTTGATAGTGTTTGACTCTTGTGACTGAGTGCATGCAGCCAATCTGACCTGTAGAAATTAGTGCTTAAACAATTAATCTATGTATTTTGGGCTTTGAATATTGATATGTTCTCTAGTTTCAGCATGACGAATGTGGGTATTTACTGCCTCTGTGTGTTTGTATATCATTGTAACTTGAAAACCTTTCTGGTTTCGGACCGCTGGTTGGACAAATGAAGCAATTTCAGCCATAGAAATCGCCACACAATGTGAACCTGTGCTCTGGAGCAAGAGTAGAATTGAAGAAAGACCAAAGTAGAAAGAGTTCAGATGAACTCATTTACACTGAGATGGTGTTCATCAGGTCGTTAGATTAGTGTGCTGTCAGACCTGAAATAGAAAAAAGGGGTTTCGACACAAGAGGACTACAAAGAGTTAAGAGTTGAAGCATGTTGGTGATGGTCTGCATGTGCTTTCTTAAATGACACTGAATACAGCTGGAATGGTCCTTTTCAGATTAAGATTAATAATGTTTATTCAAAGGTGCTACATACGACATTCAGAGTCTGAGCCTGTGCACGACTCTCACCTCTGATGTCACAGGCCAACATGGGGTGGCTGAGCTGACATGGCAGCATCTAGCAGTGCTAGCAGGGCAGTGTGTTGGCAAGAATCTGCCGATTCGATACACATCACCAAGCAGGGGTTATCATTCAATATATTGCGACATAAGTAGCAGTAGCTCAGTCTTAAGGGTCATGGGTTGGGAAAAGGAGGGTTTTCAGTTCAAGTCCCCATCCGGACCAAATATGGAGTGTGGACTAGTGGCTGGAGAGGTTCCAGTGTATGTATATCAATACGTAGCCAGCCTGAAAGTGTTTGCTCTCCATGAAGCAAACAAAAGACTGGGGCGAAACCATGATGTAACTGATTCTTAGAGGGTTAGGCTTACAGGTGCCTTTATGTCTTGAATATCTTTGGTGGTTGTCTTTCACAGTGATCACCCCAGGTCGCTGACCCCCTTGAATACTGTGCAAATGAAATATGTATCAGTGTGTATCAGTTTTGATATGATAGAAAACAGGTTTTTAGACACTAAAGCCAAGATATAAACAAAAATAACACTTAATAGTAGCACTTTATTTTTCCCAACTTATTGGTCTGTCTTTAGTGTTGTAAACAAGGGAGTTTCTCAAGATCCTTGGCTGATTATTCAGACTTAATCATGTTATAAGAGGCAACACACTCATGTTACACCCTTGTTATTTCTGTTATGATTTAGGCCTATACTTTTCCTGTGTTTCAGATGATGGCAAGCTGTCATTTGAAGAGTTCAATGCTTACTTCGCCGATGGGATCCTGACCACTGAGGAGCTGCAGGAGCTTTTCTATTCCATAGATGGCCGACAAAACAAGTGAGTTATTTTTTTTAATGGGCTCTGATTTAAATCCCTTGTGGTGAAAAATGACTTATGTTTGTTTATTTATTTATTTATTTCTACAAGTGCTGTAATAAACATGTGCCTTTCACAGTTAGAAAGAAGCAGGGAAAAAAACAGACTCAACAGCAAGTGCTTGACGCTTAAAGGCGCAGTTAATGTGTTCCTTTCAAGTCATCAGTTACAAGCTAAATGTCTCGCAGCTGGAGGGAGGTCTTCAAGCAGAAATGAGCCCTGCAGCCAAACTCAAGCAGCCAGAATTAATGTTTACCCCCTTCCTTTGGACATAAAATACTGTGGACTACAGCAGCCACTTCAAAACCAACTCCCCAGAAATTGCAATCAAAGGAATCAGCCTGAGGGTTGCTGCCGAAATCACTGGTCTGCAGAGAATGTTTAACTCAATGCAGCCACAGAGGAAAAGACCATTTCTCCCCTGTCGTCAAGTTTCATCTTCTCTATGAAGCCAGTGCTCTTTATTGTTTTTGGCAGATTGGGGATTTGTATGCATGAGGCATTTCCAAGTTTTGTCCACCAGACTTTTCTTTACACTGCACCGACATTAGAAGGCTATAAGCAAGGCTTCTAACTCGACTGTCAAATCGCGTGTATCAGCTCAGGTAAAATAATGAATTCACTCTGATTGTCAAGTCTCTGATTTGTTCTCATGAGGCACTCGCAAGCATAAACAAACCCACGCATACACGCAGAAGCGCATTGATGTATTGATTCATTTACTTTGTAAGAAGTTCTCCTTTTGTGCACCTAACCAATTAGAGAGAGTAGAGTGTCTGGCTGCAGTAACAACTCTGCATTTATGTTTTGTTGTGTTGCCAGTTCTTCCATCTGTGTGATAAATTGCTTTTGGACATGCCGTTACACCAGCACCGTCACTGATGTGACACACCGGCCCTCGGACCTCTCTAACCACGCTCCAGGCTTTGAGGTGGTTGGCATGAACTCAGCTCTGGTGCCTAATTAAAGGGCATTCTTGTTGTGAATAACAATACAGTTAAGTGTATAATATCACTGAAACAAAGGCATCTCCAGGCTTTGGAGATGATGTTTAAAGTCGGCTCAGAGAATATTCCCTGTCAGCCGAAAACACAGAAAGTGATCTCTTTGGTCAATGTAATGTTAGCCAACAACAGAGATGTGTGGGAACTTATTGTCACTATCAAAATGGAAATTTACAACAGCGGCTGATAGGAAGATAGGCATTGTTTTGCCCGCTGACTTTCTAATAACACAAACCATTAAGCAGCTTCGCCTATGTTCTGCGTCTGACAGTGAGAATGACCTGTAAAGTACCATTAAAGGGGAACTTTATATATAGTAATAGTACCGTCTTTACCAAAATGTGATACTGAAAACAATTTAGCCTTCGATGTTATCATTTCTGCCAGCACTGGTAAACAAAGCAGTATTGATTTCAATGTTTTTACAACAGCAGAGTAAGTCTAAAAGAAAAGGCACAACTACACAAGCTGCACTGTATTCGTCACGCAGAGCGACAAAGTGCACAACACCAATTTCTATGCTGAACAAATATGTCAGCTTGTGTTTTACTTAATGGCAAGAAAATAAGCCCCGCTAACTTAAGTTTTACTGAGTTTTTTTCATAGTTTTCTTTTTATTGCCAGTGTCTTCTGTGTGTGTGTCTTCCTTGGGCTAACACTGTAATATTCACACAGTCTAACTACACAATCTGTCTTGCAGAAATAAGAGCAGCATGACTTTGAATTTTCCTAATTAACTTTCCAAATACTTTCCCCATTTATCTCCTCCATGTTCTGCCTCGCAGCAATCTGGACACTGACAAGCTATCAGGTTGGTGGAAAAGAGCTTTGATTTAATGCGTCAACTTTCATTTCCTTTAAAACTGCTGCCTTTAAAATTTGCCAGCATCAGTGATTGTTGTCTTATTTGTGGGTCCATATTTTTTAAATGTTTAGTAGTGTGGAAGAGTTTAAAACAGCAGTTTGACATTTTGGGGAATACGCTAATTTGCCATCTTGCAGGAAGTTTAATGAGCAGATTGACATCACGCTCTTATGTCTGTTAAATATGAAGCTGCAGCCTAGAGACGATTGGCTTATCTTAGCTTAGCATAAAGGCTGGAAACAGATGGAGACAGCTCAACACAAGTTTAAAAGTTATAAAAAGTGTCAGACAGAGGCCCTATTAATCTGATGTCTAAAAGGTGTCTGGAGGGGAGGTTTCTGAAGCCAACTGACTAACTGATAAGCATTTCTGACAGTGTGCTGGCGCCTATAGATGCTGATTGGCAGATTTTGCTGCTGTTTCACCATTTCCAGACTTTGTGCTTAGCTAAGCCAAATGGTTGCTGCTGGTAGCTTTTCATTTACAGTACAGAATCTTTCATCTAAAGTCCTGTTCCAACAAAAGATTTGCCACGCCAAGAACTTCCAGCACATTCTCACTCCAACCTCGTCACACATCAATGTTTGGTCATGGACTTTCCACGTCCAGATACGACGTGAAAGGTACCCTTGGTGCATTGGTTGTTGATTTGCTGGGATGCTGTGTCAAGGTCTGCCTGTTACACGCATTGTCTTCTTTCAAAATACACTTCCATTTTACATACACTCTCTTTCAAAATTAACACACTACGTCAGCACAACAACGCAAATTGACATTTTTTTTTTCCTCCGACAACTAACACACGTGGTTGGCACTTAGGCTACAAAAGCATGTGGTTGGGTTTAGGACGTAAGAACAGGGTTTGGCTTTGCAATCTTACTGGAAGTGAACACTGCTCTCTTGGGGTGAAAGTCCATGTTTGTTAGACCCATGTGCCACCCCTCACGCCCACCCTACTCTGACTTTTGTTGCCTTAACTTTCGTTCTTGTCCCGCCGCGTTTCCCCCGATGCTGCTGAGTACGGTTAAACTATAATGTGACCAGCCGCGTATGATGCCTATGTTAAAGGACGGCTTTTTCATCACTGTCTGACGCCATAAGTAACTGCCCAAGCGCTGGATTTCAACGACTTCAGAGTGAAACCGGGTTGGTACT
>JAPZEB010000012.1:12003295-12014530 GCA_029783705.1 Chaetodon striatus
GGTGGGCGAGAGAAAGATGTATACATAGAAAGGGAGAGGAAGGAGAGACACCTCTGGAGGAAGAGAAATCAGGGGAAAAAGGAATGTATAGGTGAAGGAGGGGACACTGTGACTTTCGTGCACACATGTGAAGAGGCACGCAGATGCGTTCCTGAAGGGAACTCGTCACGTTTTAATGTGACAGCGAGAGAAGCCCTCGCATGACTTTGTCACTCAGTGAGATAATTACAATAACACCGCTGTAATCCAGAATGCCACATAGTGAAAAAAGGGACCCGGGGATGGAAATGTACTTAGTGGCAGAGCGAGAGAGAAAACGAAAGAGGGGGACGAAGGCAAGGCAGACAGACGTCGTCCATAAAAACTAAGAATGAGCAGTAAAAGAGGCGCAGTGATGTGATGCTGGAAGCAGAGGAGGGAGAGGAGGTTTGGCAGAGGCCGGACAGCGAGAGCGGACAGCGTCCACGTGTACATGAGGTCAGACTGCAGGGAGAATATACTGGATGGGAAGTTGCTGGCTTTAAGGGCCACTTAGCACTTACTCTGAGAGGATTGCATCCCAGATGTCTTTCTTTTTTTGAGTCTTTATAAAGACTGTTTGTTTTATCAAACACGGGGGCGTTTTTAAAACCTAATGATGAGTCTCTCCGCAATGTCATCTGCCATATTGAACGAGATGCCCTGTTGGTTGTTACTGTCTCTATTGTTCATAAAATCACTCTTTAGTGATCCCACCGATATTGTTCACCACTGTTGATGTTGTTACAGTTTTAGTTTGGACTCCACCAGGCACTCGACTTTGAAGAACGATTTCTACATAGTTATTGTTCTTGGTGTGGACGTCCCTTTACACCTTAAACTACTACAGTCAAGGAAAATGCATCTTAGCATGTTTCTTTGACAGTCACCATAACATAAACCTACAGGAGTGGTTCCCTGGTGGTTCAGCCAGTGTCCAAAATTCTCCTCAGTCATTAGTACAAGGTCCACACAGTTTAATATATTAAGCGTGACACTATTCTGCTCTCTTTTAAGTAGATGTCCCCTATTCACTCATTCTACAGCAGAAAACATCACTTCAAAATAAAAGCTCTGTACTGGAAATTCACTGTACTTCAAGATAAAGATTGTTTTTTACAAACTCGACACGTTCCCAAGTAACTTGCAGTCCATTCAGAGTGGACCTACGACCCACGTTTGAACCGCTACCCACCAGTTGGGAACCATTGACCTAAACTGTTGTAAAATGATCAAGGACCACTATGGCCCTATGTTGAAATGAAAGCACCTTCCAGTTCTCAACTCTGTCATGGTTATTACTACGTCTAGATCCTTTCTATGTCCTAGAATAAAATTTTAAGCAGGCAAGACGGCTGATGTGCAGATTAAATGTAGTGAATGAAGTTGTATATGTTTGCCAGAAGCCCCCCAGTTCAAGGTGGCAAAATCGTGCTGTTATTCCGCCTTACCGCTCTGTATAAAATGTATGATCCAGGTACGGGATGACAAAGTTGTCCCCCCTGTCAGCCAGCAGCCGAGATAGTAACAGCTTCTAACTGACATGTGTAAAAGGGACAGCTGGCAGGACAGGACAAGAGTGACGTCTTGATGACATGTTACGCGTGTGACCCACTGCTGGGAGGTTTAAAAAGCAGGTAGTAGCAGTTATCAGCTAGCTCAAAAGAGAACAGCAAATGAAACCATGCGCAAATTGGGTAAAAAATTAAGCCCGGCAGCTTCTTACCCTACAAGCACAAGACGAGATCAGCTGCCATGTAACAGGGACAGTAAATGATTGTTATTGGCACGTTACGCCATTGTTTTTGTTCATATGTGCTTTTTTATATCGCACCTCACACCCTTTCTTCCTCCTGTGCTTCCAGGCAGCATTGTACCTGCCTTGCTTCTGTATAAGAAAGCAAATCTGCTCTAATGAAGGGTCTTTGTCGCGGCCCTATTGTGAGATCTCTGTGTAACAAAGGCTACAGACTCACATACTTAAGTGTAGCTGCATTTGGCCTCACCCAGGCTCCGCTGTCACTGGGTGCTATGGATGTTATTCACAGTGGCACAAACTTTAAACACAGACGCAAGCCTGCGTCACACACAGCTGAGCCACGAGGGATAGAGCTGGGAGTGCATGTTTGTCATCGTGTGTGTGTGTGTGTGTGTGTGTGTGTTGGCCCCATTAACCAGGTGTTGGGTTTGTCATCAGCTTAGTGGAGAGAGAGGGCAGCTATCCCTGAAGCAACACACACACACACCTGTGAAATAGCAAGCCTGAGGCACGTGTACACACAAATAACAACTATGACATCACAGACAATTCAAATCTGTCAATCATGACCTCGAAGCACAAAAGCCGTGACTCACACACACACGTTTGCAGACTCTCTCACACCAGTTTGCCTTCTCTGAGGGCCAGTAGATTATCTGCCTATCTGGTTACAACCCCTCTCACCTCTCCGTAACTAATTGGTTAGCCTGCCCATCAATCATCGAGAGTCCGCTGAGTCTTTTAAACTCAAGACGGCAAACATGCAGAAGGCATGACAGCTTTAAAATGGAGTTGTTCTTTTTTTACTGTTTATTCTCAAGGTGAAACAAAATCATATGATGTCAGAGCAGACTTATAGAGCTCCCCTGACACACAGCGAAGATGTATATTATCTTGTGTGTCTGGAGGATAAAGATTGGGTAGCTCTAATACATCATAAACCCAGACAATCAACTTAAACTGCAGCCAGGCAAAATACAGATTTTGCTCAGCGCCGTACTTCTGCAGACGCACATACGCAGATGCACGCTCGGAACTAGTAAGTTACGGTAGTCCATAAAACAAAATACGAGCTCTAGACATGAGAAAACAAAGCATGCATTAAGACCGTTCTGTTTCAGACCAGGTGTCAGAGGCCTCAACAGCCAAATGGCCTGGGCTCAGGTCCAACCAGATGTTGCTATCACCACGGGCCATGCTGGAGAAGTTTACACGGTCTCTTTTGACCCAGACTGAGCGATGACTCAGTGAGCTTTGTATTTAGGATCGTATCAAGACCTTTAATTTTACATTTTTGGCATTTCACTGATGTTTATCCGGAGAAGACGTGTGGGCAGGAGGTCAGAGCTTCTTAACGGGAAACATGATGGTTAATGGAGGTGCACAAGGTAGGGCTGGGACAAGGTGCTTATCTACAGATTCGATCATGATACTTTGGTGTTGATTCTATACGTAGTGTAATAACTAAGTATTGCTATTCTTCTGGTATAGCAACAAGACGTTAAGATTTATCGCAAATGTAGTTTGCTTTTTAAACACTAGACCATGGGAAAATGTTGAACCATTCCCCTCTGGAGACATCATGACTATATCATGAGTCATATTTTCAAAAACAATGCACATCACATGTCAGTCTTTTTTTCTGAGTCTGTGGTTAACACAAGCTGAAGAGACTTCACTTTTTATTCTCTGACATACCTCACTTGTAAGTTTTGAAGCTCTTATGTGTCCTTGAAAAGGCAGTTGCTAACAAGTGGCTAAATGAGACTGCAGAACGTCATCACGCCAAACATGACTTCACAACCTTAGTGTGGTGTGACCATAGCATAGTTCTTTTGAAGTCTCACATTAGCTTTTTACTCCTGGTGATTGCATTTACACTTCAAAAATCATAAAAGTGGTTTTAAATTGAAGATTATCTTGCTGAATAAAACTTGTAAGTATCATACATTTTTGATAGCCACAGAGCAATAATCCAAAATCCAATGAAAAAAATCCCATTGGTTTTATTGACGAGGGAACAAAGATGATGCTAGCTTCCAGGTCAGCCAAAAAAATCAGTGTTAAGCATGTGAAGTAAAATGGATTGTTAAGTTAATTGATTTTTTTTCCCCACCTGTAACACAAGTTGTTTCAGAAAACCAGTTTCGAGTTGCAAGAAACTGTATTTTGTCATACACAACTTAATACTGTAAAACCTCAATAAGTACAGGCCTTTATTTGCCGAAATGTGTAGCTACACCAGGCTAGTAAAAAGGACTGGGGGAGTAGATGTTTAACTGGGACTAGGGAAGAAGTTTTTATGGTATTTCATTGCAAGTCACAAGGTAGATTAGGGAGGACAACGTTTATTTCTATAGTCAGGCTTTTAAAAAACATGTCATCAGTCAAAGATGTCATGAAGCACACTATAAGCGAGTCACACCACTGAGAACATTAGCAAAGCTCGTGAAAAACTTAGAACAATTCTACTTACTGTATTGTAGTAAAACAAAGACAGTATCCTTTCCCCGTGCATGCATGGACTACGCAGATGACTAATCTGTCACCCTCAGGTGTTGTGGATGCAGTGAATCAAAGCTGAGCAGTATGGTCCATAGAGTCCATAAACAGAGCTGTGCGTAAGCTTAGCCCAGCTGTATAAAAGACCAGAGCTCAACAACCGCTGAGAGAGACAGATAAGTAAAACAAAGAGGCCAGCTGTGCTCAAAACAATGAGGAGAATGAGACAGAGATAGCTGGGGAGGATGAGTGTGTGTTTGTGGACGAGTGGGCCGAGGCGTGTTTTGATGAGCGTTATTGTGTGTGCGTGTTGTATGGGTTTGAGCACACGTGTTTAAGAACGCAGTGTCTTTTTAGCATATGTCCATATACAATTCTTCCTCACAGGGAAGTAGGATTATACGATTGTTATAACATTAAACTGACGACTACAAAGTTTCAGTGTGTGTGTTTCTTTAAGTTTTTAATTTCGACTGAGCAAATTAGAGTTCTTCTTTCTTTTGTTTGTGCAAATACTCACATTTTTGTGCACACTTTCTCAGAAGGAGAAAGAGGGAAAATAATGACTATGACAGACAATTCATGGAGAGAAGCTGCACCACCCATTTCTTTTCCACCCACACACCTAACAACACAGGCACATACAATTTTCTTTTTCTCTCGCACGTCCTCCCGAGTATCAACTCTTGCCTTCTGGGTTTTGCGTTGGAAAAATAACACTGTATTTCCAGGAAAGTTACACATGTTTAAACGCATCCTGTTTTTCACAGAGGCTCACAAAACCTCAGTGTTCCTCCTGCGTATCTGTGCCTCCTTGGTTAAATATTGGAAAGTTTAGCCTGAAGGCATCCTTACCTAATACGTGTGATATTAGGAGTCAGACGAGTCTGTTAAATGTCAAGGAGTAGCTAATACTGCTGAGCAGGCTCAGAAACAACACAATCTGCACCTCTGTGCAGACTCTGAGTTACATCTCATCAACCCCAAATATAAATGAGAGGGCAGTCATGTGAAGCAGTGGTTTCCAATTAGTGGGTCACAGTCCAAAACTGGGTCGTAGGTCCATTCTGAATGGACCACAAGTGACTTGCAAAGGTGTCAGCTATGTAACAAACACACTTTATTTTGAAGTACAGTAAATTTCCAGCACAGAGCTTTTATTTTTAGGTGCTGTTTCTTGCTGTAGAGTAAGTGACAAAAGCACAGCTACAGAGACGGCAAACTAGCTTGACAACATGGCCAAACTCAAGTATGACCCTGAATGTATCAAACTCAAGTATCACTGAATGTATCAAACTGTGTGGACCTTGAACAAATGACCAAGGAGAAATCTGGACCCTGTGACTGGACCAGTTGGGAACCACTGGATTAAGGCCAATAAGCTCAGACAAACTTTGTAAATTCTGCCAATAATACAACAAGGTCTCCACTTAGGAAAGTTGAACTAACTACTGAGATAAAGACACGGATGTTTTTCTCAAGAATTGGTGGAGAGCTAAAAGACTAACCGATACTGAACTTGTACATTTGGTTGCAACAAGAATAACACCAATGGGACACTCATATTGATCTATATCCGCTAGGTGAGGGCCCTGACAAGCTAACAGTCAGTTGTTGGTCAATTTCAGGCCATCAGTGAGGGTCTGTCACTCCAGTTTTGGTGGTGTGTCCTGCCCCGTTGGTATTCGTCAGCCATTGTCAGGTTTTTTCCAACCTAATCAGTTCATTGAATCAGAGCTGGCAGAGCCCTACAGCGAGTGAAAGCACTCTGACAAAGGGAAATGAGGAAACATACGTCTAAAGTAAAAAAGGCGTGAGACAGAAACTAACTTGTTATATTGGATAAAATTATTTTTTTAGCAACTAAGCTCTAGCACACGGTAAATACCCTTTGTTCTTTCAAATGGCGTTGTTAATGTCCTAACTAGCACCTTGAATCCATCCAGTCACTTTTCCAGTTTCGGTTTTATGTTGGTTTAGTGTGTCTGGGCCTTAACATATTAGCAGCTGTGATTTTGTGAGATTGTTTTGCATTGATCGTATTCAAAAAATAATTCATGTAGCTTTCGGCTTGCTCTTTAAACTAGATTTTTTTCCGATATTTTTAGCACTTATGAAAACCCTTCAATGCTATTTTAACGTTACCAATTTTTCATGATGTATTATTCTTGTATTTACAAAGGCAATTAATTTCAGTTTAGAGCTTCAGACCTTAAATTGATTTGTCTGACGAATTCAACTGAAGTCATTTAAGAGCCTTTTAAGCATGTGCTGATACTCTTCCCTCTCAGACCACACCAGCCCAGTAAAAAGAGTTCTTGTCTTGGGTCACTGAACGGGTCTCTCAGGCCAGCAAGGGGTCAACAGACCTCTAACTCATGCACTTAGCACAAGGAGAGGGGCTCCTATAATGTCACAGAGGTTGCAATAGGAGAGACGAGGGGGGTGGCGGAGCACAGGTGGTTGGATGCTCGTTGACACAGATCCGCGTCTGCAAACTCACGAACCCTTTACACTGTCAGGAGACGCTTCCCGGTGATGAAACCATCTTTCATAGCACCACTTGTAGTGACTGAGCTGTTTCTGTTGAGTAAATGATCCAACCCTTTCATGTCCGCACACAAACACACAAGCGGGCGCACGCATTCAAACACACAACCTCTCGTTGAACCCCTGGGGCCAGATATCACAGTCCTCGCCACTGGAACTAATAGAGCACTTCCTGCATCGAACTCTTGAAGCAGCTGCTCTATTCTGTGTGAGTGTGTGTGTGTGTGTGTGTGTGTATCGAAAAAAGTGGGGGGTATAGCGTGGATGAATTCTTCAGATAATAGCATGTTGAGCAAGTGTCATGGTGGTCTGTTTCTCCGTTTATTACCACACTTTCAGTAGATAAGCTCACAGCTGGAGAGGAAGGTCAAAAAGGAGGGCAGAGAGTTACAGAAAGCAACCTTGTACTTGAGCAGACACTGTGTCTACAAGACACCTGGTACACACATGCGCGCACACACACACACACACACACACTTCCTTGGACTCGGCCATATCAAGCATGCGATCAAAAACTTCAACAGCCACATAAATCCCGGACAAAAACAGTAACCGCCTGTCAGGAATGAATGGATGCTAAATGAAATTTCTGAATTAAAAATGAAAGTCACATCCTTGATCTCTGCACAAACATATACGCGCAGAACACTGCCTGCTGTCAGGAGTGTGACAGTGTCCAGCAGACCAAACAGGGGTCTCTGCTCTGAGACTGTGCAGCCGACAGTTAGTCGCTCCTATCTCCCTGATGGACTGGTCTGGCCGGGCGTAACACTAGCCAGGTCTCTCTGCCTTTTCTCTGTCTGCTGCTCTCCTCACACACCTCCCTCCCTCCCTCCCAGCACATATTCTCCTGCAAGGTACTGCAGATGGGCAACACAGAAAAAACACTGCTCCAAAAATTGTAACTCAAGTTACTCCTACATAATATCCGTGGTACAACAATGTGACATTTGCACGCTGTTGGGATCTGCGTTCCCACTGATGTCGGTGTTGTGTAACATGTAGGCACAGCATGAAAGACAGACACAGCAGTTTCCCTCCTCTTCCCATATGTCTGGGATACTGTACAGCAGATGCACACGTCTTCTTTACCTATTTTCTTCTGCTCTGCTTGCCATGTGGAAAAACTGATTACTATCTGAGTAAATGACAGCTGAGCGAGATAAGCCCCTTTCACACATGGAGCCAATCACGCTGCCGTGTTTACGTATCCGGTTGAAGTAGCAGTTTTCGATGTTTGCACATAATTATTACTTATAGAGGAAGGAATCTGTTCCCACATAGCATAATCACTCCAGGTGGATTTCACTTTTCTTTTACTTGCCACAAGTGGCAGCGAATGGAGGGGGATTAGGGGCAAGTTGAAAAATAAAGAAGCGACAGAAGGCTCCATGTTTTGGCTGCGAAACCTGAGGATGTAGCTGCTTTGGTGAGGAAAGTTTGCTAGGAAAAAAAATTCTAAAACCTCAGATGTCAGATAGCCACAGCCTCCTTTTTTAAAAAATCTGCTGCTGCTACAGATGATGCCAAACACTGAAAGTTGCCAGAGCGTTTTATGGGTTGATTTATGTGCTATATATGGCGTCAGAGAAACAGAAAAAAAAGCAAAGGGAACATTTGGAGTACTTCTATGCAGCTCCCATGAGAAATTCCCCCCAAAAAAGTAAACATCTCAGTAAAATGACCCCATCGAACTTCAACAACAAGATAACAAAAGTGTCCTCTGCAATCAGTATTTTGCCCATATGGCAGCAGAAGTTTTTGTGCGCTGAAAGGATGCGCACAGACGAATTCATCCCTCCTACCTCAGAAGATAAGGATGAAGAGATAAGAGGAGAGGATGAGGCACCATCTGTACAGCAGTACAGAGCAGCTCTGGGAATTAGGATGTAACAGACACACACACATACACGAACCGTTTGCAAAAGCAGACACACTCACAAATAGAGATAAATGAACACTATTCACTGAAAGTACACACAGTAAAATGCTGTGTTGAAATCCCTCCTCTGTCCTACCTCCACTCTAGTAGAGTCCACTCTTCAGTCCTGTGAGAAAGTCAGCTGCGGCGGCTGCGTTTCGCTTTCTTATCCTTTCCTTTTTGTCTCTTTCTGTGACTCCACGCCTTCATATGTCAGGCATGTGTTTGCATTCCCACATATGTGAGCTCCAGTGTGGCGAAGGCCAGAGCCAGAGACACAGATGGCACCCAGATGGAGACAGATAACCGAGTAGACCAGCGCAACGCTGCACTACACACACACACACTCTCTGACTTTCTTTCTGCGTCTTTGTTGTTTCTCCTTCTCTCCCGTCAAGCGCTCTCTGTCTCACACTCTCCTTCCTTGAATCTTCCTCCGCAGGTGTATTTATTTTCTCCAACTCTCTATCTCTGTGTTTCTATCAGTGGATCTGAGTCCTCTCTCGTGAATGCTCTCTCAAGCTCTGAGCCTCCCACCCTCTCTGTGTCTCTCTTTCGGCTCAAGCTCCTCCCCTGTTTTCCCACACACTGTCCTCTCCTCTGTTTTCATGGGCCGGGTGCTCCGGCGACGTCACAGCCCCCACCCCTCTCGGGCCCCCCCTCCCTCCCCCTCCTCCCCACCCATTCACCCGTGGATCCTGGCCAATCATCCACTGCTGACTGGCTCTATTCAACCTGCATTCACCGGCAATGGCCCCTGCAATTAACATAACTAATTGCTTTGGCACCTAAAGGCTAAACAAGAGGCCGTGCCAAGATAGACAAAAGTGTGTGTGCGTGCATCTTCATGTGTGTGAGTGAGGGAGGGGGTCCTTTGCAACCCTACTCCCTCCACCCCTCCAAGAGAAGAGGGGATCTCCCTTTAAAATGTTTTTATACTAACCCCCCCCCACCCTCCTTCCCGGCTCTTTCATTGATGCCCTCTTTTGTCTCAGCTCCTTAATGCGGCGCTCAACGCTGCCTCGCCAGCCAACCCATTGGGGGACACTTGAGGATCATGAATGAGTTATTCTTCTCTCCTCTTCTCCTCTCTCATCCTCTGCGCTCCATCTTCACTGAGTTAAACTTAAATCACTGTCTGATTTATGCCCAGCCTCGCGCACAAGTGCTGCTGTCGACACAATGCAGGTTAAGATAATAGAGCCTGGCTGAGATCGGGCAGCCTGCGCGCTTCATTCACTCCTCCTGCCTTTTATTCCCTCCACCAGTTTACTTCTAGAAAGCACAGAGGATGGTGCTCAGTTCATTGTAAGCCTGGTGTAAATAAGGCATTAATCTGTTTTTAATTAGACGACCGACAATTGAGAGAACATGATCAACGTGTGAGAATCCACAGGCACTTGGCTGCATAAACAAACAAGCAAATGCTGTCAGATAAATACAAACAGTTCATTAGGAGAAGGTGTTGCCTCTTCTCTTTGCCCTTATGCACAACACACACTTAAACAGCGCTGAATGACTGAAGGTGAAATCCGTTCTTGTTCTGCCTTTAAGATACACAGGTAATATCCATACTTATCTCACATCTAATTGTTCCTAAATAATCACAAAAAGCCTCATCGTGTGCTACTTCATTTCAGCTGGTTGTCACAAACTAGATATGGACTGAATAATCACCCATAATAACCTCTATCTCCCCTCCTCTCTCCTTGCAGGCCTGTTTTATTCAGGGTGCATCTGGTCAGCCAGCAGGCTCAGAGGCAGGGCCAGGTGGCTGCGAGAGAGGGAGGGAGGGAGGGGGTGGAAAGATGGAGAAATGAGGAAGGCCTTGCATACTGTAACCCACATGCTATTGTAGCAAATAGTAGGTGGTGAGCTGCGACCGACACCGCTGATGGATAAAGGCTACCAGCAGATTCAGATTAATATCCAGGTGCAGTGACAGGCAGGTGGCACATCAGAGAGCATGCTTACTGCAGTCATGAGCTGTCTCATGTCTGATTTTACCTTCATCATTTCCACACAAAGCTATATGGGACCTTACAGGAAGTATGAGGTTTTTGCACAATAGTGGCAGTACAAAAAGAGTCATTCTTGTTCAGTATGTTAATAAGATAAGCAATATAATTTTAACAGGTTTTCCATTAAGTACGGCGATCTTGTTTAATTTGGGACCACCAGCTGTCACAAGACTTACTAGTAAAGCATCTTATTTTAAAACCGAGCCAAAGGCTGAGTCAGTTACTTCATAAAAATCAACTACTCTCTATTAACTGTTTAATCTAATTGCTGTCAAAAATCAGCACAAGGCCCAAACTGCTGCTGTCTTCAGATTGCTCACTATGTCTAATGTAAAGGCCCAGATACACCAAACTGACTTCTGAGAACTAGCAGCAACGAAAGCCTGTTGCTGCGTTGCTTGACATCGCTGTGTCTCGGCCAAAAAGTTGCACATCAACACACCGCAAAGACTTCAACCAACGTT
>JAPZEB010000012.1:12060877-12075983 GCA_029783705.1 Chaetodon striatus
TTTGTGTGTGTGTGTGTGTGTGTGTGTGTGTGTGTGTGTGTGTGTGTGTGTGTGTGTGTGTGTGTGCGGTGGCTGTGTTCCAAATGGCATGCAGATTTCTAACATATTACCCATTTTAGGCAGGTGTTAATAGCACAAGATTTTGCCCTCTCATGTTTCATTAGATTCCCTATTAATTAAGAGGCACTGTTCATTAACTTTTTATAATCCAAATAAAAATCTGTACAGGTAGTCTTTGGTCACCCTGAACCCACAGCCTGACAGAAAAACAACAATGCCGCTGTCCTTGCCTGAATTGTTGGAAATGATCATAAAATCTAGGCCAGTGCTTTATGTAGTAGACTGACTGACACTATTATTTACTGACACTCTGACCTTCTGTCATAAACCTGAGAGTTTAAATAAACTGTTCAGGGACCGTTACATAAAAACCATTTGTGACCCCATTACGTTTGGTGCTGTACATCAATTTAACAATATTATGAGTAACCTACATATATAACCTGCACCTCCTCAAATGCACAGGTTTATACAAGCGCACTTACAGATACAGTCTCTGGAGCAGCCTATATTAGATGGTCACAGTGAACTCTTCTGCTGCCTGCTTTGTGTAATGAGAACAATGTGGCTATTGTGCTGTCGCCGCTGTCTCACTGACTGAAAGTGGCTGTGGAGCAGAACAGGTGCATTTTGGGATAGTTAAGATGGACCACAGAGGAGGCTGCGAACAGGGTCGTAACCTGAATGAATATTTCTGCATATGCGTATTTTTAGGATTTTGTTATTGGGAAATAAGTTATTTGAGTTTCTGTCCTGACATGAACTTGAATTTATCAGAATCACAATAAGCTTCACTTGCCAATATTTGGAACACAAGGAATTTGACTGGTTTCCAGTGGCTCTCATTGTACCTACATACAGACTGCAAACTGAAAACCTTTTGGTTTTTAACTGTTGATGGCACAAAGCAAGCACTTTAAAGACATCCCTGTGGGCTCTGTGAAATTGCACTTTGCATGTGTTTATCACAGTGCCTGTACAAATATGTGTTTAGGACGTTTCTATATTTTATTGTTTTAAAACATTTAGGGATTTAAAGACAGCAGTTTTATAGAGAGGAAAAGTTTGCAATGTCCAACTGATACCTGAAGTCAAGGCTGTAACACTGCCAAAGGTGCATCTAAGAAATACTTTCTTAAGGCTGGGATGTACTTTCAATGTTCCATGTCCACAGAGGACTGCAGATTTGTACCAGTTGCTCAGACATGCATGTGGTTTAGTCATACAATAACTGAGGGTCTGCGTTGGTCTGGCATCCCATGCATGTGTGTTTCCTGATCCATACTCTGTTCCAGTTGGTCGCCAGGATATCAACGTTATTTATCTGTCTTTCTTTTACCTTAAAGACAAATTATGAAAATGCATGGGTGAAATATGAGAAAATGGGCCCCTGGGCACAAATATGCAAAAGGACCCACCACCTCTCCTACAGAGCCGCTGGGGCTCAATCACAAGATAGGTGGTTTATCCCCGGCTCCTCCAGCACGCATGTTGAAGTATCCTTGGGCAAGATACTGAAACCCAAATTGCTCCTGCCGTTCCATCAGTGTGTGAGTGCGAGTGAATGGTTACTGAGTAGCAGGTGGCACCTTGTACAGTAGCCTCAGCCACCAGTATATGAATATGACATGAAGTGTAAAAAGCACTTTGAGTGATTGGAAGACTAGAAAAGCACTGTACAAGTGCAGTACATTTACCGGATATCTGCTCCCCACACCAGATCTCCAGAGATGCTGGCCGTTGCCCCTAAAGGCGTATCATCATCAGGCCAAAAGCTGAGAGGTTGCTAGCGTAGTGGCATTTTGTACAACATGCTGTCAGACCATATCTGAATGCACAAGTGTCCACCATCATATAGACGGATGAGAAGGGGCTTTAAATAGGAATGACAGTGCACAGTCTCAGACAGTCTCTCCTCGAATGCATTCATGGTGTTTGTACACACAAAAAGAAGCAGGAGGTAGTTACGTAAAGGTTGTCAGTTTCAAATTGTTCCCAGACGGCATCCTTCAATTGTGACCTCTGAAATGGGTGGCAGTAGAGGGTGCCCTTCCAGCTGTATTTATTTTGTATGATTATTCCATGTGGGGAGCTCTTTCCTCTTGGCACCTAAAAAGACTGAAACGTACCATTAACAAGCATGAATTTGCAATAGCTGTGACCTCCATGCAAAACGTAGCCTCCTAGGGCAAAATATTCGGCCAACAAATTTTGCAGACAGACCAGTGAACAGACCAAATATTCAACCAACCGTCAGAGCGAGCTGCAGAGATGCTGATGGCAGTCAAAAAGTACATTTTGGTCTTTGTCTAACAAGAAGATTTGATGGTCACGTTCCATGTGGTAAGGTCCATTTTGTACTTGATGAGGGCAGAGCGCTTAATGTCAGCCTCAATTTAAGTAGAATATACTTGGATATCTAGGGGGACGCAATTTCTTGCGTGTCTGTGCATATATGTGTGTGTGTGTGCATGTGAGAGCATGAGGGACAGAATCACAGGGAGAGAATTTCCTCTTGCCAAGACATTTCTGGACACTGCTGGTCCTTTCTGCCCTGTCCTTTTCATTAAGGCAGTCGTGCTCAGGCTCAGTGCGCACACACACATGGATTAAGTAGGCTTAGTTATGGAAGCTCCACGGTTGCAGTCTTTCCCTCGTCTAGAACTTCTTTTAGCAGGACATGTCTTGTTAGCTGTATCAAGTCTCCTGATTTCTGTTATCCCCATTGGGCTGTCAGCCAACATGTAAGCATGAGCTATTGATCAACACTGTACAAAGTCCAGTGTGTTTGGGGAAAGTGTGTCACGTTCAAAGCCAAAAAAAACAACAATGGAGATTTTAAAAAAGGTTAAAAAATGACATGTGAATATATTTATTGGTGTAAACAAAATTCCAACCTTTATAATGTGCATTTAACTGTGGGTGGTGAATGAATTTATTAATTCAGCGACGTTGCAACTGGCATCAAAATTAAGCAAAACATTTAATCTACTCATAAATGTATTCTCAGTTACTGTCAGATATGTTAAAAGAAACTTTTGCTTGATTACCTCTTTGCTTCCAGCTGTGTTTTAAGATAAATTAGGGTTAGGGTTACTGGATTTCTGAGTTTGGAGCTCCTCTCTAACTACTAAACTAACGACCAGTGATGGAGGACATTGGACAGAGCAGCACACTCAAATCCTAGATGCATGATTTTTATTTTTAAACTCATAAATCACACACGTTTTGCCTCCATCAAGAGAGGTAAAAACACCTGTCAGCCTGTGTGACATACAACAGGTGATTCAAATCAAAGAGCTCACATGGCAATCAGCATGAACATAGACAGAGAGTACATAGAAAAGTAAACCAACAAAAACAGTTTGCTCAATCTGAATGTTTGCATGCACTTGTTTTTCTACTTTGATGTTCAATCTGTGACTTTGTACTTCGCTGATTCCTAGACTGTGGACACATGAACATGGAAAGCTTCTCTTGGCAGTGAATTACCTCTCTATGTGATCCGTTTCTATGTTCATGCTGATTGCACAGGGATTTGAAACACCTGTTCTGCACACAATATATACCACTCAAACTGCTTTCTCTGGTTTTCTTCCAATCCTAAAGACAGCAGTTGAGACACAGAACTCAGTTATGAGTGTGCAGCACTTGCTTTCAAAGGCGATAATCATTAGCGGCAGCCTCTGTTGAGCTACAGCCATGTGTTGCCAGGCTGTTTAGATCACGCAGATTCACGCAGGCTACATTTTGAAGTTTCATTACAGCTTTTAATGTGAAGTCCCAGCGGGCACAGTGCTTCTACTTCTGATTGTATTTAATAAGTGTGACTGCATTGACTGCATCATTCCTCTGAAAGCGCGTTAATGCTCCTTTAAAACGCTCAGAATGTGAAAATTCAGTATGCACAAGTAGGAATGTGTTTCAGAAGTGCCCGAGGTGAGATTAGATTTGAAGAGGTTCATTTGTGTCAGTGATGAGTATTAGCTGAAGGATGCTTTGTCAGCGTTCTCAACAAGATCTAACCCCGAACCTAATCTCTCCACTTCTCTCTGACACACGCATGCGCACAACTCAACACAACTTCTCTCTGCATCAAGTAATTGAACCACTTTTGTACTACATGCATGCATACAAGCTGTGTGATCTCAAACTGCCACACTGCCCCCTCTTCAACAGCTCATATCAGCCACGTGGTGGTTTGGATATGTAGGTAGTCACTTAAGATCATGTTCATAATGTCACATTAATATAGTCTGTGTTATTAATACGGGGACGGGACAGGCGGCTCTTCAGAGGGCTGAGGAGTGCAGACAAGCTTCATTTTGCTTTGAGGGCTAAAACCCATATTTCGTATCTACAAATCAAGCTCTTCAAGGGCATGTGTGAATACAGCCCCCTTTAAAAGAAGATACACACCATATAGTCTTTTTAAGCAAGGCCAGCAGAGATATATATACTCCAGCCTTATCTTCCTGCACTGATTCAAGTCTGGTTAACTGAGTGATTTATGGAATATAATGACTTTGGGGAGTAAAGTTTAAAGCTCCTCATAGGGACACAAAGTGCTGCCGGCTAAGACTGTGTCTGTACCGCTCATTCTTTGTCTAAAATTCATTCTGTACAAGTTCAGGTTCTGTTACTGAAGCAGCAGACGCCTCTGGCTGTTCACACATATAATCTGTAAATAGACTGTGCTCGTGTATGCAAGCACATTCACTTGCATATGAATTTGCATGCTACTTTCCACCTGTGCTGCTGATTCAAAGGGTGGCCCGTGTCTCTCACCGGACCGTGCCGTACAAGTAGCCAGGGAGGCAAGTGAGATTTTCCTAATTCACAGTTTCCAGTTGCAAATTCTCAGGTGGTGTCTTTGGGCCAAGCTGCCTCAGCCCAGTCAGAGATGTGAGTTGGTGTTTCTGTGTAGAAGTTAATCTATTCATCTGGTGGGTGGCAGCAACAACTCCCTCTGGTTTGGAGTGTTTTTTTCTAGTAGCTCTTTTGTTTGACTGCCTTGTGTCCTTCAATTCTCCAGGAGTTCATACCCCCTATCTGAGAATAGCCAGCAAAACAAGTGTTTCGCTGGGAAACAGCAGGGCTCTGATTTATAAAGGCGCCTTTACACTGTGCAGTTTGGAGCGATCTGTGATGAAAGTTGACAAATCGTGAGAGAAATGTGGTACATTTTTTGGTCAACAATCCAACAACTGTTGATTGAACAGTTTGCCTCTGTTCTCATGTACTTCTTTTTTTTCTAGTCATATTGTAGCGCCACAGTTCACGGCTTATTCATTCCCATAATCTGAAATTCCTCAAATTGTTACTGTACATACTGAGACTTGTTTGCTTGATTTGTTTGATTTTATTAGACCCATCTCACCAGCGTTTCCCACAGAAATTAGGGATGCTCTGATCTAACAGCTGAATACTGGTGTCAGCTGATATTGTGTCACATAATGTTTGCTCAGGGCTTGAAACTAAAGGCCACAACCTGTTAAGTAATGAGCAGGTACAAGAATACCATGGCTGACTCATAAATGGGCTCTATGATCTCACTGTTGTGTGACAAGATGGCTTTAGCAGCCGCTGTCCCGTCTTCCTGTCGTCCCATTCTCCTGGGGAAAATTTGAAAACGTGTTTGGGACATGCGAAACTTCCCCGGGACACTGCATGAGAGGATGCACCTTATTGTTTCCCTGATAATGCTACATTGTGAACCACAAATCTGTTAAAATCATCAGGAGGAGAGCTGGTCAGCGTTAACGGTTAACAGCCGTTGGCCACAACTATCAGCTCACAGAGGCTGCGGTTTCATTATTTCAATCAGGAGAGACTTGTTCTGAGAGAAGAATATTTACATGTGCACATAAGTGAGAAGAAATTCTTTGGCGATTAGACCCCATGGTGATGTCATCTATTCAAGGAGGGAGGTAAAGACGTGGTAGATTACATGCTGGTGTTGGTGGTGAGATGAGGATCTGGATGTAAAGAGGAGTGGGCTTTAATGAGCCTATCCTGGGCTCTGGATAAAGTGACTGGAGGTGAATGGGGTGAAGGAGGGCACGGCGACTCTACCTAAAATGTCAGCTGACAGGAGCAGCGAGGAGAACAGATTTAAAGTTTGGCAGCAGCAACATGAATGACTGAAGGAGATCATGGCAAAGTTTGATTGCCTAACTGGGAGTGGGAACACCCACAGTCAGCTGATTGGGGGACGTGGTGGGAGTGGGATAGAGAGAGAATTGTGAATGGATATAGCAAAGAAAGTCTTCCTGATTGAACTAATGCTGAGCTTCATGATGCATTCAAGCTCTATTCGGTTAAAATGAGTATTTGACATAGGTAGTTATTTCACATCTCATGTGTTCAGTGTAAGCTTGTAAAATGTTTTTTGGCGAGAAACTTGAGTGAATACAGTTGTTTTAAAGGTGAAATCAGTTTATTTTCACAGCAATATAAAATGGATATTCAGAGAGGGAATTATGATAAATAGAAAAGCAGTGTTTTGCATGTGAAAGTTTATATTAAAGGTTGTTTCAGTCATTTGTATGATTTGAATTTGTGCTCATTCAAAGGCAGTGTAATGAAGAGCTTAATTACTTAAACACAATTTGTTTCCCTGGCACAAAGGGGGAATAAAAAATAAATTAAACAATATAAAAACAACAGCATCAGGGCCAAATTGTTATTTTTAACAATGGTATCAGCATCGGCCTAGAAGTAAATGGGTGCATCCCTAACAAAGCTAGAATCTGTGAGTGGCAGTAGCTGATGACCTCCTGCGATCATTCTGTGGGCAGCTGCTGCAGTAACGAATGAAAACAAACTTTTAGATTTGTGGTTTCCATTGGATCGCAGCTGGTTTCATATAAAGTCGTTAGGAAAAACAATGGACAACACTATAAAATGAGAGCGCAATTGTTTTATTACTGTATGAATTTATGAACAGACAAGTTTCATTTTCAATGCTCCTGACGGCAAATGCAGATATCGTCCACAAATAAATCAATGTGTCGGAAACCCTGCATGCAGTAAACTTGCCTGACATTGTCACACCGGCTAAAAACACCTTAAAACACTGTAAGATCTGTTGTCTTTCAGATGCTGTCATTTGCAGCGAGAGAATCATGTCCCTTTTTTCTCCTTAGGACCTGCAGGATTAGTAAATTCCTCCCACTGCCCCCAAACACAGCCTGGATAGCCTGTCCTGCTGGATCGGTGCAGTCACTGGTCCTTCGTCATAGTGGCTCAGTCTGCTGTCTTTTGTCACAGTCCTTGCTTTGCTGACTTCTGCTGTCATCTAATAAAATATGCCTCAAAACGTGCAAAACAGTGTCCATGAGACAGTGTTGCAGCGATATCTGCTGCAGATAAAACCATTTCAATCATGACTGGAAAGCAATTTAAAGTTGTGTATTGAACATACCCTCCCCCCCATCTTTTTCTCAATTTGACCTGCCAGTCAAATTTAATTGCTGGTTGAAGTACTGTACATCTGCATGTGGCAACATTCCAGTGATGACCGTGTGAAATCAGACACGGATGTTTTGCTGATGAGCTTGCACACAGTTTATAAAAACATGGTAAACTTGACTCATGTGAGCAGATTCTTAACTAGAAATTGCTGCTCAGAATTCAGACTTTAGGGATGTCAGTGAAGATATAAAATGTATGAACCCAACCAGTGTTGACGCCGGAGCTGTACATTTCTGCCGATGACATGCATGTACTTTATCACCTAATTAAAACTTTCTGGCTCCCGCTCCTGTGACAGTATAATTATTACTTCGGGAAAAAAACCTCCCCTCGTATCCTGACTGAATCCCTCAGCCACATTCCTCCAGTTTCCTACTACCTGCTGGATCTTTGTTCTCAAGGCTAAGTTTGCTCTCTGCTCTTCAGCTCTGATAGATAGAAGTGACTTAACAGTAGAAAGGCGGTTATCTTAATTTCAGATGTATCATTATCTAGATACAGAATTGTTTTTGTGGGGCAGTTCAGGCCGGAGCGCGGGGCCGTGTAGTCTAATTTAATTGGCAACTAAATGAAATTCTATTCAATGAGGTATTTCAGTAACCTTCGCCGATCCAGGGCAGCCTCATTCAGAGATCTTTGCGTGAGGTGAATGAAAATGTCTGTGAAACTGAATGAGCAATATTTGTGAAAATGATTTGGTTCAGGAAAAAAATACAAAGCTGTGTGCAATAGCTGACATAAAAAAAAAAAAAAGCTTGCCACGTCTTTCCTGCTTGTATTTCACCACCCACAAGCAGACATTCAGGGATACTTTGCCGATATTCATCCAGCTTTGTATCACAATGGTGTTGCTGGTGTGTGTGTGTGTGTGTGTGTAAATGGACTGTGGTAAACTGCCCTACATCTTACCAGAGTCCAGATATCCCAGCTTAAATTTTTTGTATGTCCGCCAAAACAGAGTATAGAAGCGGATCAAGAGAGAGCTGCCCCCTCTCTCTCAAACTCAGACCAAACTCGGATCGTACTGTAAAACTAGGCAGTGTTGATAAAACATAAACCAAGATTCTGTCACTATATTACCTATTTCTCACCTAAAATGGTTTTATGAATGTATTTTAGTGCACTGTTAAGCTGTAATACGAGAATTTATGAACAAGAAGTGGGCGCCATGCTATTTCTTGTGTTACTAAAACAGAAACTGAAAAGACTAAAGCCCAGTTCAGACCAGTGATTTGTGACGGGACAAAACCGTTTTAGGACATTGCAGCTGTGCGAACTGGACAATCTGAGCTCGACTCAAGCCGGCTGATGTCACCTGCAACTCAGCTGGTTAAATCGCTGGCAGCTGGTTTAAGAACATAAAGCTGCTCACCTGTTTCAACAGCCAGTCCGCTTGTAGTGAAGTCAGCTGGTCATGTCAAAATGGCTGCAGACGGCGTGTTCACTTGCTGCGGCAGGTGCTCCGCCCCTGCCAAGCCCTCTGTCCATCCTCAGTGTGCCAATGTTGGATGGTGGCTCACTGCTACTTGCTGTTTGTGCTTATGCCCCCCCCACACACACTCACATTATCATTGACTGACTAATTGCGGTTAGTTTTTACTGTTATTGTGGAATATTAATTATGAATACCATCTGATGCTCATTTTGTATTTTGCCATTTCATCACTACTATAAATGCAACTGTCGCCAGTATCTCACTATATTTTAAGAAGCTTCAAATTATGTTCAGCCACAAAATAAACCTGAAAAGCTGCAAACAGAGCAGAATTACAGAGATTTGTTGCATAGTGATGATACACCACCTCCTGTATTGCATTGGTGTGAACTGACAGGTTTCTAGAATGCTGCAAAACGGCACATTGCAAGTAGTTGCCTATTTCAACTCGTCTTGTTGCAAATCTTTGGTCTGAACTGGGCTTTAGGGGCGAAATAAGCAACGCAGTAACAGAATTGTTTGTTCATTTGATCAGCCCTGCTTAGTTTTACTGTTGGACCTCAGATGTTTCCAGAAAGTTTTGTTTTGTTTTGTTTTTTTTTTTTCTGTTAAACTGCACTTTGAGATCGTTCGTAACCAGCCAACCACATTGTTTCCTATGTCAAAACGAACAAGCTAACCCACCTGCTGAAATGTTTACCGGTCCGATGTGACACTGTGCACTCTGGTAGTTTTTGTTTTTATTGCCTCTTGTTGTTGCCACAGTTGTTTTTTCTCTGTTTTCTCTGATCATATAGTACCAATTTTAAAAGGAGTTGCATCTTTCTACTGCATAGACAGCCTAGTTTTATGAACAGACCATCTCACCAGCAGTAAAATACTTCTTCTTTAAAGAGACGCTCATGGCTCATGTGGTTCGATGTGCTTTCTTTACACTGGCCTAGATACATTGATATTGTGCCCTTTCCTGGTTGAAAAACCTTCAGTTATTTAGGCTTTGTGCATAACCACCACATCTGGGTCTTCTCAGGACACAGGATGTGTGCTGTTTCCGACAATGCATTTGGCACCTTTAGAGAAATATATCCCACCCATCTGGTGCTCCAATTCTTTAAGGTAAACAATCACAAATATAGCCATCACTCACGAAAGGCAAAGTTTTAACTTTGCTGCTGCAAGTTGTTTGGATTAATCCACAGCAGCAGCATATATTGAATATTGTATCATGTCAGAATAGTTTGTTTACTGGCTTCTGTCTTAGTGTTTGTGTGGTGACAAAGAGTGTTAGCACTTTAATATAAATGCTTTGTTTTCATGAGAAGCAAATGAATATAAATCTTTTTTTTGCAGTGTTGCAGATTTGCTGCCACTACACATTACTCTCTTTTAAAATTATAGATAGGAACAGTCGAGATGGAGCAACAAAGTCAATTTATAGTGTGTGCATTTGAATCAAACTGTCATGGGATGTAATCCGTAAAGCATTCCTGTTCACACTGCACATCGTCTCCTGCAGTCTGTATGTGCTGCAGGAGAAGGGATGTACTGTATTTACTGTGTTTCTGCCCTGAATGTCTCTGTGTATCCCTGCTGTGAAACCTCTTACCCTGCGGACACAAAGCTCGGTTCCTTTTCCGTCAGAGCTGCTGGCCCGTGATGACATTGTGCTTAGACTCAGCGAGGGAATGGATTAACCCGCAAAATAACATAGCTTTATTAAATCACAACTCTCCCTCAGACCCTCTCTCCCTCTGTGGCGTCAAGTTTGCTTAACAGGCCCCATCTGAACCCTGCTGCCCTGGTCCGGGGCCCCTGATAAATTGGTGTCCTAGTCTTTGTGCCACTCTCGCACTTCATTACAGGCTTAGGCTCCACTGAACCATCTCACAGTATTGTGCAGCATGTGCATGTAGTGGATGGAGGAGGGGGAGGTAATAGGAATGGGGGGGTTTGTATGGTATGCAGCCACAAATTAACAAAAAATAAAAACGTATATAACTTTTTCAGCATTTTTAAGAACTGCTGAGGTACCAGCTAATGTGAATTTATTCAACTTTTACCACTGAATTTTCAACTTGGCTGCTGAGGATTTCATATATACACTTGCATCACTATATTGTCTATATTATGCATCATTCTACTTGCACAGCAGGTTACTGCTTTGAATCACACTGAGCAAATGTACATGAACCTATAAATGGAAAATTGAGTTTCTTTGCATTTCAAGCAGATCTCCAGACACAAAGTTTAAAAAAAAAAAAAAAAAATTGGAAAGTAAAGTGGAAATGTCTGCCACTCAACCTCCCTTTCACTCTGTTCTTGTCCTCTGCCAGATCCTGCTCAAGTTTCCTTCACTTTCACTTTGTTGAATTAGGATAATTAACTCTCCTGACACACTATGCAAAGTAATCAAATCTGTGCTTTGGCAGTATGTGAATTAGTTTAAAAGTCTGATTCGGTGGGCTCTGCTCTCTCACTCTCACTCATACCATACCTTACACACACCCCCAGCTTGGCATTTGTCCATGATTTTAATGAGATGGGCTATAGGAACAATGATCTTATCTAAATCATTCAGAACAGGGGAAATCTTCTCCGGCTGACTGACAGTGCCAGTAAGAGCTGTGCATTAATCAGTGAAACACTGTGGGCACATAAACCTGACGTTTTATTAACTGTACATGATCTCACAGAGATCTCTGAAAGGAGGCATGGACGAATACTTTTTATTTATTTGCAGATGTACACACATGCCTCGAAACAGACAAACACCACCTGAGGGTTTGGTAAGTCTGAGTAGAAAAAAATGTGTAATACTTAAATGTGGTAGAATATGTAGTGGCTGTTTATTTAATTTCATGACATGTTATTGGCTGTAGCTCCTGACGTTTTGGTTTAAAAAGCATTGATTCATTGAAACTGACCATCCATTTCTTTTCGCTATACAGCCGAACTGACAATAAGAATACCCTAAAGGCCTTTGGACACTGAGTCAATTTGTTTCGGATGGGTTTTTCAATCCTTCATCTGAAAAAAAATGGTCACGCACAGAAGCCTTTCCTCGAAATGAAAAGACACATTTCCTCCTTTGCCTCTCTCCACTGGAGTTACCTATCTGACTGTCACCACTCCCTCCCTGTCTTTCATTTGTCACCACAGCTGCATGAAGGGGCGGAGCTGTCCTCCCTCTGTGTCCTCCACATTCTGTGTGTGGTCCGCATCCTCCTCCTCGTCATCGTCATCCACCTGAATGTTACTATCTGACGTGTTGGAAATGAGCTGTCTGAGTCATGAAATGATTCTGTGCGCATTGTTCCTCTGTCTTGGTGGGGATGTGTCCCACCGCCACAGTTTCTTCACTGATTCTTGGTCAAACGTCTCTAAAGGCTCTGAGGGTTTAGAAAAACGCAGAGAATCGAACCTGTTTGGAAAGTGTTAGCGTTTTAGTGTGCAGACATGACTGACACAACACAAAGTCGTATTTATTTGTAGACATGTGACAATTGCAGATGAAAAAACGGACTGTGGGAAGGCCTTAAAGCTGCTTTAATCAGTACATTGTACAGTGTGTTTTAAAGGGTTAGTGTGGATCCAGTGAAGTCCCACAATAATACAGTCAAGCTACAGATGGAGGCAGTGGTGTACCTGTAGCTCCTGTGTTCAGAGAGATAAAATTACTACGTTTGTCAGTGGATTCTGGCTTTGAAGAGAGCATGGATAAGTTTCACTTTTAGTTCAGTTTCCCATTGGAAAGGGGAGCTTCAATTCATCAAGAATTTTGTCTGCTGCATGCAAGGAAAACTAAGTTTTCTTTTATTAATTCAAAGTAATGGATGGTCAAGCATTCCTGTAAGTGGACTCCGAAATACCTTTTAATTTTCTTTTACCTCGACTGACCTCAATGTACTGAAGCAGAACAGCAAGTGTTCTTGGTATTTTGCACAGTTATTTATGATGTTGTTTTGGCCGAAGACATTTCTCCTCGTTGGTGGTGTAACATTGGGACATTCTTCGTCTGACATGGTTTACAGAGCCAACAGCATGCTTCTGAGGTCGCTGACTGGCCAATGACATTCCAGCTGCTCCCACGGCAACCAGCGGCAGGGGGAGGAAGGGCTGGCGTTCAACTTTAGAGCATTGTCTGGCCTTTTACAAGCCAATGGCACTCTTTGACCACATGTTTTGAAGCGTGGTTATGACTGCCAAACTGTTTCAACGTAGTGGGTTTTTAATTAGATACCTGTAGATGTCATTCTCAGGATGTGCTGGGGAAGATGCAGGCTGAGGGTGGGGTCGATGTACTGTGGGTATATCTCTGTTTGTGCATGTATATTAGGCAGTCAACACAATGGAGAGTATTGGCTGAGCACAGTTTGAAAATTTAAACTTGTGCTTTGGCAATGCGTACCATCCAGGGAACTGGAGAAGAAAAAGCCTTTCAAACCACAGTTAAGTGAATTGTGTCAAAACTGAATTGGCTGGAAATGTCTGGTCAGGATTTGTGAAGTTCAATGTACAGACTTTAGTAGGAAAAGCTTAGTGGCAGATTCTGCAGGAGAAGCAGAGAAACTCCTCGTACACACACCCGCACGCGCACTCACACACAGTACAAAAGTAGTTTCACTGGCTGCCAGATAAGCTAAAGTAATAACAGTGCCATCTCAGCTAATTTTAGCTCTGTATTGAATGTGCCGCCACTGGTATTCATGGCAACATTTCTGGCTGAGCTTAACTGTATGTTCCGTCTCGCTGTATTGCCTGTCTCACTCTTTCTTACTCTCTCATTCTTCTTCCTTTCTCTATCCTCTCTACGTTGTTTATTCCTGTCCTCCTTCCACTCAATTCCCCATCCCTCTCTCCGCTCCTTCTCATTCACCGCTCTGTTTGAAAGCTATCTCGTCCGATTTGTTATATGGGGCCACAGCTAATGCCTGACATTTCTAATCTGGGAAACACCAATGCGATCATTTCCATGTCGGTTTTTGGAGAATAGTAAAGCCTCTTTACGAGAGTAAATATCTCCCTCATACTTGCCATGATTGGTGTTTTTCCCCAGCCTGTTCTGTTTGTGCTGCATGAAACACAAACATAAACTCAGTGTTACATAATAAAGAATAATGACCGCTGAGAATAGAACGCTGTTGAGGTGCCAGATATTAGCACCTACAGCAATGTTTGTTTCCTTGCTTCTTACTGTCTCAAAGCTTTTAAGAAACTTTTACTATTTAAAGTCTAGTGCTTGTTGAATGACTGAGACATCGGCCCTGCTTATACCTGGTATTAATATGCATCTTGGATGATCAGATCGCAAGTGGACAGCTTTTGTTACAGGTGTGGATTCACTCATTGTGTCCTCAATAGTCCCGTTTCCACCACACACTTTCAGTATGGTACCTTTTTGGAACCAACAGTAACCCTTCAGACAGACCCTAGCGTTTCCACTGAACAGTACCCTCAAGTGTGGGCGGGGTTGTTGTCACTCACTGCTCAGTCCAGCACTCACTGTATTTCCTCATTATTGGTGACACAGATGGAAGTCTGCACTTCGTGTAACGTCCACAGGATGAGGTTGCACGCCAACATTTTCAGAACAAACTAGAACAGGCTGCAGTGAGAGTCTCTCTCCATGGGATGTTTAAAAATAGCGGATTTGTGCATTTAGTCCTTCTCAGGCAAGCTCAGGGGTTTAGTGCCCAATGCTCCGCTACACTTTTTTTTTCTTCTGCGAATGAGGATTACAATATATGCAGTTCACATAACTCGGTGGAAATTAATGTGTAAAACACATGAAGATCCAATCATTACTAATAGTGTGTCATAAAAACTAAAGTAATGGTCAAAGTTGTCATGTTGGTTTGAGTCATGTCTTCACCTCATACACTGAGTAACATAACAAGAAAACGTTCCGCCTTAAAAGTCGGCGGCAGTCGGCCCCAGTGAATTTTTTTTTTTTTTACTCCTACTACAGTTGTTACAATAGGCAGCAAAATATCCTTTATTTTTGTAGTTACAGTCTACTAATAAAAGTATCAGTAGTTACATGAGCCACAAAACCAGCCACAACTCAGCCCTGAGCAGAGTGACCGTCCGCTACTGACCAATGAGCAGACTGCAGTGCTCCACCTTTTTAGTACC
>JAPZEB010000012.1:12167982-12179968 GCA_029783705.1 Chaetodon striatus
TCACTATGTTACTGTTTGGAAATCATGAAAGGAGCTGTGGGGATGGGGATGCTAAACCACCGCGGTTTGTGTTCGGTGAATGAACGGGACAGGAGGGTGGGAAGAGGAGAAGGTGGGAGAAAGAGAGACAGATATTGGGAGGCAGCAAGGGAGTGAGACAGGGAAAAAATAATGTCAAAGTCACGCTCTTTCTAGGAAATAAAATCCAGCCACTATCTCGTCAGCCCTGGCCACAGCTGAGTGAGAAGAAACGATGCAGCTCTGTGACAAAAATGCTTCTTATTTATCATTATGGGAGGGAAAATATTGAGGGAATGCTGAGAATAATTAAAGCGAATACCAACTGTCCAAAGTCCAAAGATGCAGATGGCCCCATTCACCCCAGATACTGAGTTGATTACTAACTAACCTCCCATTGACTAAAAGCAGCCTTTCTAATTGCTTATATTCCCCCCTTTTCTTTTATGTTTCCTTCCCTTCTTCTCCCTCGTGTATCCTGTTCCCAGTGCTCGTCTCACTTGTCAGTCAAGGTCAGGAGGTCATCCTCATCTGATCGCGTGTCAGAGCAGATTAGAATCAGAGCTTTTGTGCCATGTCATATTTCATTATGCATTTGACTCATCTGGCAGGTCAAGGGGTCAGTGTGATTTGATTGGATGACAGAAATGATATAATTTGTGTTTAACCCTAGGCTGTATGAGGCTCTGAGTGGCGTACTAATGCATTTTGCAAAGACGGGGCAGGCCCTCTCCACGAGCGACTAATTTGAAGTGGCACACCGCAGAGTTGAAGGAGAGCCAGAGCTATTGCACAACATGCTGAGGTTATGAGGGAGGCTTTATCAAATAATAAACACAACCTCCCTTGTACCTCTGTTTCTGTCTGTCTCTCGCACGCTTCCTTTCTACTCTGCAAACTGATGCGAGTGCCCAGACATTAGCTGCCTCCTGCGCCTAATATGTTGCTTTTCCCTTTCCTTTCTTCTTTCTTTATCAATTTGATTCAGTGAAAATGTGTCACTGACCCTCTTCTCTCTTGTTTTTCTCCGTCTCTGTTTCTCCCTCGCTGTCTAATAACACTTGATTTTGGCAAGAGAGGAGACTAATGGAGAAGTGCTGTCAGCAACAACAACCACATCATTATTGCTGAACATTCAACTGGAACACAAAAAACATTTAAATAGCGCCCAAATGACTATAGAATAGAATCGAATAGAAATGTACCAGTGGCCAAAAATCAACCAAGTTATTATTCTGACGAGGAATGACAACAGGTTTTATTGTTTGATGAATAAACATGTATCTATCAGGGATACACGACATAAATTGTGAAACCTGTTGAGAATAGTATACGTATGAGGTGGGAGGTTGAGGACAATAGGTGAGTCTGGATACCGTGTACACTTTTAACTCACATGGTTATGTTATCTTAAGAAACACCAGGTTCATTGGTTGGTGCCACTCTTGTATTTGCTTTGAAGAAGCTCCTTTTTAGACGAGTTAGTCAGGTTTTCGGCTTGTGTTTGTTCTAAGACGTAGAGCTTAGTTAGGCCTGGTTTTGTTATATTGATTTAATGTGTTTGGAACAACCTCTTTGTCCCATCCTCCCCCATAATTTGGAGAACTTGTTTGCTAACTTTGTAAATAAATCACTTTCATTTTTAACTTCTACTCTCACTCCTTCAGTTTTGTTGTTTGTTAACGACTCTTTTTTTCCTCTGTTTTCAAAAGTGGAAATAACAGGCCAATAAAGGGAAATTTATATCTTTTATTATTACAATGATGAAATTATAGTTGACAAATAAATCCGATTTTACAAAGACATATTGCTTTAATTGACTTAACAGGCGCCGCATCGACACCGCTAATAAACACAGAGAAGAGGAAGAAGAACTCATGCAGAAAGCTGACTAAAGAGCCAAACATATTGTTGCCAGTGTGGATGCCAGTTTCATTACACTGGTTAAATGCAGCACTAAAGGACCATCAGAGCTGGTGTCTTTCCAGCGAACAGTCTGTGCACATGGGGGAAGTTTTCCTTGTAGGCTTTCTCCAAGAAAGAAATCTATTCATTTCAACCCAACCTTCCCTAACCTCAACCAAGAGACCCCTTTCTGGTAGAAAACCCTTGTGGAAAATTTCTCCCAACTGCACAGTGAGCTTAGCATCTGGCCGGTTAGCACAAGCTAACACGGCAGCAGCGGCTACCATCCAACACCGAGCTGTGAAGCGGTGCGAACAAACCACACTGACACCAAAATGGCTCGACTCTGTTGTTAAAACTATTAATAACTATTAAGTAGATTAGAAATGTGATGCTAACAGTTAGCCCAGCTAGAGAGAGCAGGACAAAAGGGAGCTAAGCTAACTAATACACTACATTCAGCTTTATAATATCTATTAGAAAATCAGGGTTCACCCATTTTTAATAGTCAAAAGAAAAGAAAAAGATAAACATCCAGATTTGACAGGTCAGTGTTAATATTGTGGCAGGCTGCCATAGATAAATGAATGTATGGGAAACACTAAGCCTTTATGTGTTGTGGTGTGATGTGTTGAGGGATGCTCTTTACTCTTTGTTTCAATTTTTTGTTTATAATATGTTGACATGTCTGTTTTGACAGATAATGTCAAAGCTTTTAATTTGAAATCTGCAATAAAAGTCTATTTTGTGTATGTGTGTGTGTGTGTGTTGACAATAGTGATGTTAGTAGGATCTGGTTAGGTCAGAGCTATGGAATATTAAACCATCCACCTTTGCTCACTACGTCTCAGCCTTTCTTACCCTCAGGTGTGCATTAACTGCAGATTATTAAATACACTTTTTTGTATTTAAAAAGAAGTTATCAGTTATCTTATTGATGTTTGTCATGGCAAGCAAGTATTTCATGTCACGCATAGTATTTATGTCTCCCTCTGCTTTACTGCGTCGTGTGAGGAAGAGTTCAGGACCTTGCGGTGGTAATGATATGCAGATGCTGCACAGTGTCAGTGAAAACTCGACTGTGATCTCCACTAATGCGGTCAGAAAACAAACCATGGGTGCACACCATTGCTCAGGTTTCCCAATAGTCATCTAGGGTGATTGTGATGCCGATGTTGATACCGCTGTGGGTGACAGGAGAGGAGGAGGCGGAGGAGGAGGAGGGCGGATGGAGTAGAAAACAGAGAGGAAGTAGCAGAAGAGAAGGGGGGAGGGGGAAGATATGAATCCAACATTTCAAATGAGAACCATAATCAAACTTATTGCCTGACAGGGTGAATCTAGGAGAACAGCGTTACATTGGCAGACATGCAGTATTATTTCCAGAGTCCCCTCTGTCTCTTCCTGTTCGCAGCAGCCATGTCTCCCGGAGAGAGGGAAGCCTTTTTAACTTTGCTCATTGGCACACCACTGTCTGTTCTGCGAGGCTTAACAACAACAGCCACCGCTACTGCAAGAGTTATGACCACACAGAAGCCGCCCCGAGGCCAAAAAACAGCAGCCAGTCAACTGTTTTTTAAATTTTGAATGACTCTTCAGTTATCTACTTTTCTACGCTCACTGTCAAAATCATTATTAGCATGTGGACAATGGCGCTACTGTGTCTGAATGACAAAACTAATTATTGTTATAAGAGCAAGTAAATGGACAAAAAACAGCACAATAAAAGGGTTGGTGGATCAGTACCGACTGACTCTAACAATGTTGAAAATAACAAAGGGAGCGCTGATGGCGCAGTCATCCAAACAAACGTGCATTATTCTGAGAATTGTTAGGATCCTGTCACCCACAAATAACTCTGCCATACACCAGGAGAAGGGGAGGGGGTGTAAAGTGCATGTGGCTGGTGAGAGTGCGTGTGTGTGTGTGTGTGTGTGTGTGTGTGTGTGTGTGTGTGTGTGTCATTTAATCTGTGTGACAAAAGTGTATCTGTGTGCAGAACTTACGGTAATAGCTCTTGAATGCTTTTGTGAACATTTTGTAGTTATCTATGATTTCTTCTAAAACAAAAAACTTACTGTCAGAGACTGTGGCTCTGTCTGTGTGTGTGTGTGTGTGTGTGTGTGTGTGTGTGTGTGTGTGGTGTTCTTAAGTGTCTCCCCTCCCTGGTTCAGAGTCAATGAGGCTGTGTATCGGAGGCTGGCACAGCTGGTGGGAGCAGGAGACTAACATCTGGACCCTCGTACTCATGGTGCCATTGTTAATAAGAGGCTGGTGGGGAGTGGAGGGGAGTGGAGGAGACAGCTCTCCAGTGTCAATGAACCTCCCTGTCTCTCACTAGAGCTCGGCACTGCAACTCACACTTGATGCTTCACAAAAGAAGCTCCAGCATCGCAGCATATTCACGACTAAGATTTTAGAGTTAAACCCAAACAAGGAGCGGTTTCATTGGCCGGATTTTTGTAATTACCAGCCGACCTCGCTCGCCTTAAATGAAGCGACCATATTGCTTTTTACTCTGATACTTTATTCTTCAGAGGTGGAAGGAGGCAGCACGCAATCGATCATTTTCAGAGTCAAATGATGCGTTAAAGGTGTCATTTCACAGGTTTAACCCTTTCAAACCTGGAGTGATATCAACTTTTTCACTTTATATTGTTGTAAATTATGTTACAGAATTATTATGATTTTTAAGCACACTTTCCAGATAATTTGATTGTTTTTAATTTTTTTTAATTAATTTTCTTGTTCTTTAATCTCCTTTTTTTTACTACTGTCTTGCTCATTTTTTGGGTCACTTCTTCTTGTTGCCTGCCTTCTATGTTTTTAAAAGAGATCAAGCCAATTTGCTGCAGTTTCAAAGGGTTAATGTGTACGCGCATGAAGAAGAAAGCCTGGGTTAACAGAGCAAGTTGATAACCACCATCATGGTACCAGTTATCTCTAACTGGGTTTGTCGAGCCAGCTCAGGCGCAGCCCTCAGCTCCATGTCTAGAGACTCTCAAGTCTTTTGGCCAGTGAATTACTCATTTAATTATCATGAGGATTTTGTTTTCTTGTTTCTGGGTTTTTCCTTGTTAGTCATTCAGTCAGTCATGTTTAGCGTTTCCTGATTTATTTTTTCATACTTCATGTGTCATGTCTTGTTTTACGTCTTTCCTTGATCTCCTTCCTGCCTGTTTCCTTACCCACCTGCTTTGTATCAGCCTCGTCAGTCCCTCCCTCCACCAGAGATTTCCCTGCACACCTGTCTCATGTTAGTCTCATTTGCTCCACCCTGTTGTTACCTACCACACCCTTGTTGTCTCAATGGTTAGCCTCTGCTTGTGTTTCCCTCCTTATGCCAGTGCCCGCCTACTACAGCTGTGTCTTGCTCCTCTGATTAGCTCTCTGTGTGTATATATACCTGTGTTCCCTTTGTTCACTGTCAGTCTGTCTGTGCTGCTGTCTGTGCTTCTTGAATTCCAGTTTGTACCTGTATGGTTTTTAATTTCATATCGCTCCTCAGTTTTGTTTCCCGCTCATTTCTTTCTTTTTTGTAATCAGCTTCATGTGATTAACACTCGCCTTTTGTTGTTCCAAACCTGCCTGCCTGGTGTAATGCATTTGAATCCTCTTTTGAACCTTGAAACATGACACAAACTGCGACCATGTTGGTTTTAATGGCTAATTCCACCTGTGTTAGACAAACTACACAAAAACATAATACAGTATAATGTGAAAATATAAAAGCTGTCTGCCTCAGGCTTTGCATCTTCGCTGTGTGAAAAATACATTACCTAATTTAAACTTTCTCCCAGCAGTGGAAATAAGCCAACGTGGATCGATGTCAGTTTGGGGCTTTTTTCATACCTTGAAGATACTGCATCAATAATTAACAAAGTATTTTTGCTAATGAATCTTGGTTCAATGGAACATTTTCCTCTCTAATAACCCATAGCTTTTCATCCGCCGCCACGGGGGAAAAACAGTTCAAGGGAAACTTTGTACATTTTATTTTTTAAAAGAGTGAAATCATGAAAAGGCAACACACACAGTGTCCATGGCATGCTTTTTATAATACCCCGGCATGTGATCCAGCACAAGAGTGCATGTTTGGTCTGTCATCGTTCTGTCCAATGGGGTGAAAGGCCTACACAAACACATTAAGGTTGCCATTAGTTTCATCTGATCACCTGGGGCAACAGGGGGGATGGACAGCTTGGCAGAGCGAGGGCCTTACACAAATATACAGCTGTGCATTTCTATGTGGTGCCATGTCAGATGAGTATTTCAAACAGAGGGCTTTTAAACGGGGCAAGAGTGAGTGAGGAGGGTGAGGTTGCGGTGTGTGTGTGTGTGTGTGGGGAGGGGGGGTGTTCCAAATGACTGTAAAAAGGCCACGGGGAGAGAGCTTTCCATCTTTCTGCTGCCGCGACAAATATGCCTGCACATCTTTTTGCATTGTCTCCGCTCCCTGCTTCGTCAGCGAACAGCTATAGAAATATTTTGGCAGGCTGCTCTTTGTTTTCATTTTCACAAAAGATGTAGTGAGGGAGTGAGGGAGGGAGAGAAAGGGGGAGGAGGGGGCAGATGGGAGAGGTACTGGGTGGGAAAGGTAAAGGGATGTTGTCAGAGGTTTTGGGGGACATTTGAGAAAGAGAGGATAAGGGAGGAAAGAAAGACAGAGGGGGGGACAACAAGGGTCAGTAGAGGAGGTAATGGAAACGTGAGACTAGCAGAAGCACAGGTGGGACGTATGAAGTCAAGGGGACGTATAAATGAGGTAAATCAGGTGAGGTGGCATTAAAGGGGGGACGAGAGTGAGGCACAAAGTGGGAGAATCAATTGGAAGAGGAGGGGTCAGGTGGAAAAGAAGGGGAGGAAGAGCCTGCCACTCTGGTCCCCAGCTCCAATCTAAACAGCGGGAGGAAGCTGTAAATCAGACTAATGCGGCCGAGCTGTAATTCAGACCAGCAGGGCCAGGGCGCTGGTGCGGGGACCCCGAACGGCGGGAGTTTACAAAACGCCGCCGCGAGGCTTTAATCAGTGCAACGATCCGAAGATACCGTCTCCCCCAATCAGCGGGCTTCCTGTCAGTCACACACGACTGAACCTGACCAATCAGGCTCCGCCGAGATTCCAGACGGGCTGGCTGGGCTTTGGGCTGCTGCCAAACAAGAGAATTACTCATCGAAACTGGAAAGGTGGAATGGGCCTTTAATTAAGAGCATAGAGGGACGAGGTGATAGATTTGTCAAAGGTTGGACATAAAAGACTATGGGATCATGTTCTACAATGGTTCATCAGAAACATATGGGGGAAAGATGAGAGACACAGGGGAGCTGCAGAGGAGGACTTAATCATATTCATCAGACTGGAGTTTCTACAAGTTTAGGCACTAAAACTGTGTGACAGACATCAAATCTGTTCACTGGAGCCCTTATACCACTAAATCTCTCATTAAAACATTTAAGAATGACAAAAATAACATGAAGGCCTCATTATGAGTTCAATCTGTCGGCGTGTTTTCTAAACTTAATCATAATCACATCTGTTTGCTGCCATGTGAAGAGAAAAAAAAAACAAACTTTCCGTCCGTCTCCAATCTGTCTCTGCTTCGCCGTGTCTCACAGATCTGCTGCTGGCACTCAAACACCTCCCTAATTACAATTACAACACCCAAGGGGCCGGCACAATCCTTGGCAGCGATGACTTACAATAAAATAACTGAGACGAGAAATGGCATCAAACTTACCGTTAAAACACCATTTGAACTCCCAACATGTAAAACAGGCGGACAAACTTTCAAATCACTCGTTACCAGAAGCCGCCTTTTCATACCTGCTATTTTACTCAAAGAGGAAGGAGGGCAGTGCATTAACTTAAAAGTGAGTGGAAAATGCAAATGCGGTCCACTTTATCATCAGGCATTCAAACAGACCCTTTCAACTCGGCAATCCATAATATTTCAGCTTTGATGCTCAGGAAATGGCCACGGCTCGATGGTAACACGGAGCTGGATTCTGCTCTGGTAGTAGTCGGACTAGTGTGACTGGCTGGGCTACACACACACACTGTGCATGTTAAAACCACATGCAGCGTCTTGGCAGCAAAGACGCTACAGCGGCAGCCAATCAATAAAACCTTGTTACGCTAATTGCAAGATCATAATCTCTGTTCCTACTTCTGCTGAATATCCAAACAGTCACTCCATTAGCCGAATTATTCCCCTGTGCAGTTTCTCCCCCCCCCTTTCCATTTCCTCCTCGTGTTCTTTTTTTTTTTCTGTGACATATTTCTCTCAAACAGCAGTTCTGCTAAATGAATTCATAAGTCAGGGAGAAAGACATCAAAGCAAAGCATTGTCAAGGTAAAGTGCTGATGAAGTATACTGTTTCTTTCACTTTGCTGCGGAGCTATGAGAAGGCATCTCCACAGCGCATTATCTTTGATCGCATCGTTCCGTACTGTTCTGTTAAGTGTTAGCAAGAGAAATCCCACTTCAGGTGAAGGTCTACTAAAGACCTCTGTAATAAAAAAGGCACTCTGCTTAGTGCTCTTCTACCTTCCACTGTGAAGACTGCTTCTTAAGCCCTATTCGCACAGGACTAGTATTACCTGGAGACCACTGGTAATTTGTAATAATTGCCAGAGTCTTCCATGATCTTAATCCTGTGCAAATTGGCCATGTCTGTAATTTGTCAAGTAAAAATCCCACCGCAAATTACCATATTTCACCAAACACAGAGGTCATGTAATAACAGTTGACTGTACAAGTGGGCATCTTGATGATTCGGGGTGGTATTTAAGTTTTCTCTTTGTCTATTTTCTGCCTCTTTCCCAGTTGAGAATTATGGAAGCTGTGTTGGCAATTACAAATGAGAGCTTTGACAGCATTTTGGGTGCATGGGAGGCTCATCTTCCTACCCAATTGCCAGAAAAATGTTGGCATTAAACATTTCTGCAAACCACAGATATGTTGCATTTGCATGTTATTATGGAGCGGATAGGTTGACACCATAGACTATATATTAAGAGACAGCACGTCTCCACACTGTACAAAAATTAAGCCAAAATATCCCAGATACGACCGCTGCAATGTTGTGCTGATGACTTCACTTGGAGCCAGAGTTTAGGAGTAGCAATCTCTACAGTATCTTTTAAACGCTGAGATCTATTTGTGTAAATGTCATATAGCATCTTTCTAATTTTTCATCCCTTATAGCAGCTATATTTGCTGTCATTACCTCCAGCTTTGGACAGACTCGGACTGAGACTCAGCTTCCATGCTAGCTGTGTTAGCTGCTAGCGTAGCATCATTTTTTGGCCCACGTCCCATCCACAAACTGTGAGGGTGCCAGGTTTATGACCTTTACTGCAGCCAGCCACCAGGGGGCAACTGAGTTGTTTTGGCTTCACTTTTGGGAGGCTGTCGTGTCGTCCATCTTCACCATGCAGTCTATGGTTGAAACTTTATATTTCCAAAATGCTGTGGTTAACATGTGGTTAGATTTAGGCATAAAAACAACTAGGTTAGGAAAAGATCGTGTTTTGGCTTAAAATCCCCCATTTGGGGGGCACAATCTCAGCAGGAAAAGCAGCCATGTCTTGATTAAAAAACAATTTCTTTTCGTGGCACTATACCCGCCGACAGGCTGCTAGAAAATACCCACAATTGGAGTCTTGAAGCCACTGGAAACCCAGCAATGACTCATGAATACTCAACTGGTTTTGTTGTTTGTTGGTCTCAAAACAGTGGTCTGCACCTTGGCAGCTGTCTCGCAGAGATGACACACCATCCACCATCCCCTCCATTTCCTTATGACGAATTCAGCTGTTATATTACATCACATCTTAGAAACATTGATTTAAAAATGTCCAAATGTAACATATTTGTAGTTAGCAGACACTTATAATGCCAACGTTTTCTTCTGGCGACTGGGCTGCACCTTGCTTCACTGTACGGAGACCAGTTCACAGAAAGAACCAAACCATCAGGAGAGCAAAACCTCAAAAGATGATGAGATGGATGATGTGAAAATGTGTAGCAGAATCAGTTTCATTTGTTTAACCCACATTTAAAAAAGAAAAAAAGGAGGTAATGTCAGTAAATTCGAGTACAGACTTCGCTTATCACACGAGGTCCCCTGGTAACAGTAGTCCCATGCGATTAGGGCTCCAGTGTGTCTCTTTTTGTGCTGGAGGGGTCACATCAAACCTCTGCAAAGACACTGGAACAAGCCGGAGCTTCTCGTCGTTGGTTACTCTTTCCTACATTGTTGCCACGACAATGGTCAGTGGCCACATGGGCAGACAAAGAGCTTGTTGATGCCAAGACCAGGGTCCGTGACCTTGTCATTGAATCACTAACACTTTGTCACTCCGCTGGGGGGGGGCAGAGAGAGACTGGAAGAAACACTACAGAGAACTAAGCAGGGTCAGACTGCGATGCTCATGGGAACATCGATATGACAATGGCACTGACCCCATTTCCTTGTGACTCATCACAAGAACATACCCATCTAAGCATCTCACTATATGATGCAGCTGGCCAGAGTTACTCAACAGGGCCGTGCTCATGTCTTATATGAATGTACCTTATGTAAAAAAAAAAAAAAAAAAAAGGAAGTATTCATATAGGTGAGCCAGATTAAAGAGAGCGATTACATGCAGAAACTGAAGTGAGAGACAGCAGAGCACTGAGAGACACACTTTCACAGTTTGGAGGCGGAACCGCTGACCCAAATGCATTTAAATGCAACGGTGGGTAAGAGAGAAGAAGAGAAACAGAGTGAGAAAATGAGCAGAAGAGGGGGAGTGAATGGGAGAAAGATAGTAAAGTAAGATAATAAAGCAGCAAGCAGAGAAAAGTGAGCTGTAGGCAGCATGATTTGTTTTTTATTTAAGATGGAATATATTGAGAATTACACTGTATGTACTGTACAAGACGTTTCTTCAGGAACGAAACTAGTTAATAAAAAATTATCCCTGCAGCTGTCTCACTTTCACCAAGTCCATTTTTATCTCAGCACAAACAACACAAGCATAAACACATTTACAGTCAAACACCCAATCCAATGAAACACGCTTACTCGCATCAACTACGAACTATATACTGATGTCTTGTTTTGCAATAGAAGAACTCAGTGCACTTTACTGATATGTATTAATGGAAATGATGCAACACGTACGGTAACAGACATCAATCAAACTGCAGCTGTGTCCCAAATCTATACTGCACACCAGTTCTGAGCAATGATGTCGTAGCCTACTAAATGTTCGCACTGGAAAAGTGACAAAACAATGAGTATATAAACCAGTCAGCACACATACAACCATTGTTTTGTGCTCTCGATGATACACAGAAATAGACACACAGTTAAAACAAGGACAGTGAAGTCGAACAAAGGTAAACTTACATATGACGACTATACACATTCACCTACTAGTATTCTCAGTACTCTACCACAAAGAAGATTACAAAGAAATTTGAGAAGCTGCAACAGCCGGATAAAATGTCTAAGCTAACAGAGGGCGGTGCATCTCAAATAACAAAAAAAAACCCCAAAGAATATTTTGGAGTAGCATTTTTCTGCCTGTTTGTTCAGTATAAGTGGAAGCTGAATTCTAAAGTTGCAGTCTGATTGACATCTGACAGCAAAGTATCATACAACTTCCTGTTTAAAATAGTACTTTTTACAGGAAATGGTATGTTAATTTCTTGTGATCTAATTGCAAAAACAGCATACTGTAATGTTACAGGCTGTTTTCATGCACTGTTCATACGTATCCTTATAAAAAGTAATGCACCATATTGGTTTATAAGCCATGTAATCATGAGCCAGTAATTCGGGTATAACCCACATAATCAGAAAAGCTGCTGTCGCGTCATCGATGGATTGATGGTAGTAAAAAATGAAGTAGTATAAAGACCAAAAGTCCAGGTGAGGAGGGAGGTTGGGGTGGTGGATGGGTCAAACAAACACAGGACTTTCCCCCAGGACAGTGGTGACTGCGTCCCACGTGAAACCAAGTGAGTTATGATAAATCATGTCGTCCTAACCTAGATAACTTTACGTTA
>JAPZEB010000012.1:12206835-12218720 GCA_029783705.1 Chaetodon striatus
GGTGGTGAGGAGAAAAGGGGGGTGGGGGGGGGAGTGTGCGTGCGTGCGTGTGTGTGTGTGTGTGTGTGGGGGGGGTCGCTGCGGAAGTGCCAAGCCCACTTTTAACTGAACCGAGGGTGGTGAGTGGTGGTGGGGCGAGGCAGGAGGAGGGGGGGAGACAGAGATAGAGATCAGGGGAAAATAAAAGGGGTGTGCAGGGGAAGGAAGAAGGGAGGAAGGAGAGGTTGGGTGAGAGGAGCTTGGGGAGGGTGGGGGGGTGAGAGCGGGGGGGGGTGCAGGGACCTTCTGCACCTTGACACTTGCTCTCACCACAGCACCTGATAAGTGCAATGGAAAAACGTCTGGTTTCCTCCTGCATGTTAAGTGGTTTATATTCTCCTCCTCTCCATGCAGCCTGTAGCTACAGTCTGCTACTGTACTGACGCTACAGCGAGGTAATAACAGACAAAAGGAAATGACAGAAAACCAAAGAGACAGGGAGAAAAAAATAGCAGGTATTGTCTCCTTTTGTATTGTTTCTTTTTCTTTTTTCATGATGAATTCTAATCTGCGTGAGAGATGTAATCTTTAAGTTGGTGGCAAAAAAAAAACAACAACAGACAATCTAGAAATTTTCCCTTGTTGATCCATTATTTTTTAACACATCCCTTGTCATTTCAAAAACAATTTCTGCATCGCGATCCAGATGCAGAGTTTTATTTGCTCAACAGAGGATCAGATGCGAGCGGATATATATCTTTACTACCTCATGCATGTACTGACAAGGAACTCATTCCCATGATTTGTAAGTGGGTCTCTCCACAGAACAGCATTAACAATATTCACTTTAGATAACGTATGATTCCAGGCCCTAGGAGAGGATGGGTTTCTTAGAAATGCTTTGTTAGCACTCTCCCCCCCTTGATAAATGATTGAGGACATGTGGCCTGAGACATCAATACAATCTCTGTTGTAATTAAAAAAAGGTGCGCACCAACAATATTACACGGCTTTCACTTTGTCTGTCTCTCCTCTCTCTCTCTCTCTCTCTCTCTCTCTCTGTTTCTGTCTCCCCCTCTCCCTCCCGCGCTCACCCACTCTTCCTCTCATTGAGCCCCGGAGCAGAGAAGAGATAATTCAAAAAGCACTTGCATGGAGTGAAACATGAAAAAGAGGAGACATATGAAATTAAATTCTCTCTTTTCGCTCTATTGTTCTTTCATTTTCTCTCCTTTGTTACATAAATGCATAAATGCATAAAAGCAAGGCAAGCTAGATTCTAATTATGATTTTCACAATACTAAAAGATTTCTTTTTTTTTTTTTTTTTTTTTTTATTAAGAAAAATGAAAGAAAGGTGTCACAAACAAAGCAGACTTACTGTTCCAGCACTTTGTCAAAGTCAAAGTACTGCAAGTGCTGCATCACTAAACTTCAATAAACTTTTCCTTTTTTCCGAGTGTCCTCACGAACAATTATATAATGAAACAGTTAAAAAATGAGACTTTGATGCCCCAATACAGCTGCTGGACAACAAAAGAAAATGAAAAATCACCAAAATGTTTTTATTTCATTTGATCAACATTGTTTTTTCTTTCATTTTAACCTAAAACAGGTTTGTAGCAGAAGCATTGTCTGCAGAAAGCCAGACAATGTGTGAACACGAATACAGCGGGAGGCGGTTGGTTAGCCTATCAGCTGCAGCGAAATGCTTCTGCTACCATGCAGATACCACACAAACCACCAAGTCAGATGGGTGCTTTCTTGAGAGCCTTGTGGTGGCCAGCGATGGTTTAAGGGTGGGGTACTAAGCAGGTCTCTCAGGGTGAGCGTGGGAAAATCCCATGGGGTGAGTAGTAGGGTTGGGTACCGAACTCTGCACTTTTAAGGGTACCGACCAAATAAAATCGGTACTACCGAGTAACGATTCAAGTTAAATCAATCTGTAACGGATGCAGTGTTAGGCAGTAATGCGTTACTGTAATAATACTACTTTTACCAGTAACGAGTAGTGTAACTAATTACTAATGTTACTAATTACAATGTTTTGTTATAATATCAACAATCACATAAGCGGACTAATTTTTGTAATTGAAACGTGTTACAAAGCAGCAAGCTAGTTGGAAATGCTAACCTTAGCGGCTGGAAATATTCCCATTACTTTGATTTTGTCAGGAGGAAAGGTGATAAGAACACTGTTGCTGCAGGTAGTCGGACTAAAACTCTTTGCACTGCAAAAAACACGTCTCCAAACCTCTGGTCTGAAACACCTACTATGACCAACAAGCTCCAGGAAATACACCCCACCAAAGGTGAGCCCTCTTCGACCACAGAGGTCGGCTGTCGCTCTGCATCGGCTAAACAACCAAAACTGGATTTTAATCATGGACAGCTGCAGCTACAAAGACATAATGAAGCTTGTGGTTGGATAGGTTGTGGATAAAATGTTGCTCCGTGAATGACTCTCGTGTTTCGGGCAGAGCCTTGAAAAAATACCGGTCACTTGCAACAGAAACCTCCATGTAAATAGAAGCTACCTAGCCTTAGCTACACTTACTGGCGATAACCCTGACATCCACACAGAGGCACATATCTCAGTTTTGAGGAGATACGCAATTACCAATTGTATGGGGTGTTGAAAAAAGTATTAAAACCAGTAGTGTAACAAATTACTGTTGGCAAGGAGTAAAGAGTAAAGTAATATTATCACTTTTGAAAAGAATGATGAGTAATGAGTAGATTACATTTTTAGAGTCACGAGCTCAACACTGACCGAATGTCAGTACCTGGGAGGACATCAGGGTGAAAACACTTTAGATTTAGATTTAGAAAAGAGGCAGAAGTGCCGCAAAGCACCCAGAAGCCTGGAAGGCGGCCACGGAGCCGCTGGCTTTGTAGCCAAAACTACAGCTGCAATGCACAACTCCCGCTATGGTTTTAGCGTCTGGTCTACTTTCTTTTCTATATTATGTTAGTAATAGCTAGACAAGTAGACACATAGACACACACACACACAAGCAGACAGAGACAGACAGAAGATTCTGTGTGATTAGAAAAGAGCAGAGGAGCAGTATTGCATTTTTGTACGTCACTCCCACAGCTTGCTCAAAAATTTTTGTTATTACAGAAATAATAGAGTACTGAAAAGGGTTCTATTGATATCTGCTCGCATGTGATGGTACCCAACCCTTGTGATAAGTAGTGGGATGAGAGGTTCGATGACAAGGAGGATGCTAAATTCAAAACAATGAGATGTTTCTTGGCTAATTTAAGTCCAGATATTGATAATCATCCTCTATGCAGAAGCTGCTGTGCACCCAAGGGGCTCACACTTCAGTTAAAAAAAGCCTTTAACCCATGAAATGCTGTCTACACTGCTCCTGAACTCTCACTCACTCTCCTGTGTTTGGACAGTCTTGCTGTGCAGATGAGAGAAGGTCTCTCACTGTATGGATCAGGGTCTAATGTGGCATGTCGGTACATGTAGGTATGGATGAGACCCAGGGGTGAGGGAGCAGGGGTGAGGGGGGGGAGCGGGCTGAGAGGAATGAGTCTTACCCCAGTAGAGGGCAGTCTCTTGCCGTCAGGGTTTGGGCGCATGGGCAGGGAACTGTAGAGCCTCACACCTCGATCTGCAGCACCGTATCTGCTCTGGAGGAGGAGAGAGAAAGATTTTGAGCACATTGTCCCTGTTTTGCAGAGAATTCGGAGTAAAAGCATAAATGAAACACTTCAAGCAGTAGAATAAAAGCAGAATCAAAAAATCCAGATTTGATTTAAACTTGTTTCAAACTAATTCACTTTCAAAGTTACTTGAGTTTTATTTTCTCAACGAAAGAGCAAGGATCACACATAGTTCTTTTCATGGTCCTCATTTTGTTTACGAATGCTGGTTTCATAAATTTCCGCCAAGTCGGAGCGCCTGCACATTGACTGCCATGTTAAATCACATCACCTCATGGTGATGTACCACACATAATAACTGGATAAGGTTGGCTCAGTAGCGGCACTAATGGAACTAAGCTGTTGTGTTTGGTAGCCAGGGTTTCTGCGCTCTGCTCCACTGTACTACTCTGCCGACTCCATCTTTCTATACGTTACACAGCTGATAATTAGAGTGTGGTGGGCCGGCTCCTCCCTGTAATTGCCCATGTGGGTTTCAGCTGTACAACACAACCTGAGGGAGTGGTGGCAAAGCCCTCAGTAGTTGGGAAGCTAATGATTCGCAACAAGTGGTCCCTGCCAGGGAAAGACAGTGCAGCTCAGTGTGGTTCACACCGTGGCCCACAGCCTCAGCGGGGGTTACATCCCAGGATTCAATTCAAATCTCGCTTTCTCTATCTCGCTCCTCGTCTTCATCGCTTTCATCACTCAACTATACACATCTCATTGTACCTCGGTGTTTCCTTGATATTCTGTGAATCTTACATTAACATCTCTTTGTGGTAACATCTGCTCAACAGTTTGAATGTTGTTTCTGTCATCTGACAGTGATCACCTATTGTGTGTGTGTGGGTGTTAATTGATAAAACGAGTTACATCTTTTTCTTTTTGGTGTCGGAGAGACTATTTTAGCTTCTGCATAGTGCCAGCTGTTAAAGCCCTGACAAACCGAGCCGTTAGTCAGCATCGGGCCGCACTGTTAGCACGAGTCGACCCTTGTTCGCTTTATTTCCGGCCGATTCAGCACGTTGAATCGGCATCAGAGCTCGCTGGTAAATAAAAACACTCTGACTGGCAACTCAGCTTAGCGCACGAGAAGAGAAACGGAAGTGAGGAAAGCAAACAAATGGCTAAAGTCAAGAGGGCGTGAGAGCCTCACAAAATGAAGCGCAGGTGAAAGTTCAATCGCAAAGAAAACACTTTCATGCCCAGGCTGTAAGTTTCTTTCTCATGTCTCTTTCGTCTGTTAAATCTTAATCAGCATCAACCATCTGTTAATCTGTACTCTCATATTTCATATTAAATATCATCTTTACTTCATTCTTCTGTCTCTCCTGATTGAACTTATACTGTGTAAGATTATGTTTTTAGCCACTGAGTTCTTTAGCAGTAACATTTCGAAATATTTTGTGTTACTGTTCGTTGGCGCACGGTAAATATGCTTCGTTCTTCGAACACCGCCGCTTGCTGGTATCCCTTTCACGTATGTGCCAGTTGGTCGTTGGCTCTAGTCTTTATGGTGCGTTCAAGTGCAACTTTTTGGCACAGGAGACGTAAGGCGACCCAACAGTCGGCCTTCGTCACCGCTAGTTCTTTGCTGTTGGTTTGGTGTGTCTGGGCCTTGAAAATAAATGCTGCAGCCGGTGATGTGGAAACTAGTTTCTCATAAATAAGATAATAAATATTGAGTATATTTGGTAATGACTAGGGCTACTGCCTGCTATGTATAGTGCTTAATGGCGTTGCCAGATTTGATACAAACAGTCTGCTAATGAGGATGTGATGTAGATTACTGAGGGAGAAAAAACAGTGCAGCAATCTAGAACAAATATCACATTATCTCTCTCTTGTACTTAATCTTTTACTCGCTTTATTCTGTCTCCCCTTATTCTTTTTTAGCATCCATTCTCTCATCTCGTCCGCACACTTACAAACAACAAAAAATGAAACACAAAAGCGTTCAGACACACATGTAATCATACACAAATACATCCAAGGGCAGGGCCTCCGATGCAGACAGCACTGAGACATGGTGCAGTATTTGACTATATTTAACAATTGAGTGAGAAAACATCCCGAACCAACCAAAACTGACCCTGCCTTTCACTCCAAGTCAGTCACATGGTGTGAGCAAACACGCATCCGGTGCGCACATGAGCGTAGCAGGCCTCAGCTTTTATGGTGGAATCGCCATAAACACACCTTTGCAGATTGCGTTTATGGGCCTAAATGCGTAGTGATTACCTCACAGTGAAACACAGTGTATGCAAAAGCTTATGTAACATACCGTGCATGAAACACATCGGAGAAATCACAGGCTCAAAGAGCATGATTTATCCCCTATGAGCAGCGTTCTATGCAGAACAGTAACAGTATGCTGATCTAATGGCCTATCACAGACAGTGTACAGTGGCAGGCTATCCCCTGAGGCAGAGTGAGAGTACTTGCTGTGTAAGGTTTTGATTTCCTGTGCTCATTATGAAAGGTGAAAACAGATGAGTAGACAGCAGTGGCCATCTCGTCGATATGGTTCGCATAATGATGACACAGCGTTATTAAAGAGAACTCTCATTTACAACTTTCCTTGATGCTGCACCGTGCTCACAACCAACAACTTTAAACCCACAAATAGAACACAGGCCCCAATTCTGTTTTGCAATACGTACTCTAAAGGTGGGTTTACAGTTTTCCTGAACATTATTAGAAAAAAGGGTCCAATAAAGGTTACTGCTGGAGGGCTGCGGTTCTACCCAGAGCCATGCGCTTCTAAGAAACCCATTTTTGAAGAAGGGGTTCTCCAAGACCAAGGGTTTATTAAGAACCTTTTCATCCAAAGAATCCCTTTGGGGAAAAAGTTCTTTAACGATTGCTGCAAGCATGGGTGTTAAAAGATCCTCATCCCCAAATCATCAAATGATTGCAAATGTTCTTAATGGTATTTGTAAATGTAGATGTATCTAAATCTCCTTCATCAGTTCATTGTGCTTGTTTTCTGCCATAGTTGATACTTTCATCATTACTCCATGCCATACAGTCACACTTTTTTTACACGTTTACCTGGAAATCGACATTTTGTTTTGGTTCCCAACCTTACTGCACCACTGAAATAGTAAAGACCATAGTAGCAGTAATTTCACGAAATCTTCATCCCCTAAAATGAAAATGATTGTGAAGCATGAGTGCTTTGGGTTCAGCTAGACCAAATCAGCTCAGCCCTTCAGGACTCTTTTGAAGCCAAAGGCTGCTGGACATTGTTCCCTTGGCCCCAGGCTAAATTATTTGACTAAAATCATGATTAGCGGAAGAGAGATATATGGGTAATGTAGTCAATTACTGTTTTTAGAGCCCTTGGTGGGTTTGAAAAGAAACTCTTAGAATTTAAAAGGGTTCTCTGGAGAACCCCCTAAGTGGGTTGTAGATGACACCTTTGTATAAAGGAGTTCTGAGTAGAAACCCTTGAGCGGGTTCTTGTTGACATGCTTAAAGGATGTATAGGACCCCTAAACAGGGTTCTGGGTGGAACAATTAAACCATTAAAGGGTTCTGTGAACAACCTTTCATAGAGCACTGGTTCCCAACTGGTGGGTCGCAATCCAAAAGTGGGTCGCAGGTCCATTCTGAATGATCCACTATTGAATCCCAAGCCTGTCAACTTTATTTTTCAGTACAACACAGAGCTTTTATTTTGAAGCACCGTTGTCTGCTGTAGAGTGAGTGACCAACAGACGCTACTTGACGGAGACCGCAAACTAGCTCAATGACATTGCCACACACAGGTATGATGCTGAATGTATGACATTGTGGGACCTTGAACTAATGACTAAGGAGAAATCTAGACCCCATGTCTGGACCAGTTGGGAACCACTGTCATAGAGGGTTCTGGTTTGGAACCCTTTCGCAGGTGGTTCTTCAACATTATATGTATGAAAGGGCTCCAGGTGGACCCTTCATAAAAGGTTCCACTAGGAACCAAAAAGGTTTGTCCACTGGGGACAAGCACCACCTCTATCTCTACGAGTGTACTAACAAATTGTATTGTTTTTTTTAATTGCAATATATATATATATATTTATTTGCTGTTCATATTATTTGCAGAGCCATTCTAGGTCACAATCAGCAACATGACCTGAAATGTTGTGTCTCGCACATCCTCCAGACACACACTTCTTTTTCTCCATGCCTTGCAGAGGAGCTACTGTACACTAACTGCATCCCTCAGTGGAGACTTTTTCTTTTGTGGCTTGTTAGGTAGCTTGCCAGCATCGCTGCTAAATGAATGCCTCGCAGAATAGCTGCTTTAGCCAGCGAAGGAGCCACAGTAAGTGAATGTTTGATATTTCTCCAGTGTGCCAGGCTAATCTGGCCCTGTGGCATTCCATTACGGGGCTAATAACAGCTGTCTGCGGCCTGGAGGGGACACAAGCAGGCCTGGCTGCGCTAACTGGCCCTGACAGACTCATTAGGAGTGCTGGCACCCAGCACAGCAACAGCCAAACTCCTCACATTTCCTTGCTGGCTCACAACAGTTTGCAAGTGCATGAAGCATTGTTCTCTACACTTGTTCTCTGACACCTTTCTTTTGTTTTCAAGTCCTCACTTCAGATGCTCTAACCCTTGTCACCTCTCTTTCACTTTCTGGCTGGCTCTGGGGTTCTGTGATATTTCTACCAAAACCAGATGCTGCCAGGAGTTTATCATCTCTGTTCGACACCATGTTGAGCCTCTTTTTATTTTTTATATATCCCGCACACCCACACTCTAGTTCTGACCAAAATAGAGCAGAAGGCAGAAGTTCACATTTGTTCGCTCACGCTTCTGTAGTCCTCTCTGAGAAAAGCAAAGGTAAAATAAATAAATACATGAATAAATAACTCTGTAACTCTCTTAGTTTCTAACTAACTTCAGTGCACAGCCACAGGAAGATGCTGCACCACACCAGGAAGAGGCTGGCATCCTCTGAACTTTGTATCAGTTACTGTAGCCGGGCCTGGCTGGGGACAAGAGGGACTTCCCCAGGCAGACAGCAAAAGCAAACATTGTCCTGTCGCTTGGCAGAGCCGAGCCAATCAGTACAAGCTGAGCAGGCAGACAATAAACACAGAGAGCCAATGACGGACGTCTGGATGTAGAACCATTAACAATAGAGGGGGGCGGGGGGGGTACAAGTTGGGCTGTGATATGTTTTCTGGCTCCACTCCTGCCATGTGACAGACTTTTATGCTCAAGATTTACATGACACTGATTACACTGATGCACGTGACAGTTTCAGCCTGTGTCGGACACATCATGGTGAAAAGTTTATTTTCTAAAATAAGCTAAAGTGCGATTTTTCTGACAAGTGATTGAAATGTTTGCCACATTATATAATCAAGGCCAACTGCTACTGATGAATGGCCAAGATCTAGTTGTTTTTTTTTTAGAAATACACTGGTATCAACTTATTTAAGAATTTGTTTAAGAAATTGCAGCACTAAATGTTTAATTGGCAACATGTTTGTTTTTACATTTCTTTACTTAAAATACATTTTTAATTGATATGTTTGTATTCATATTAATATTTAACCAGACATTAAATGTGTTACAAGACATCTGGGATAAAACAGTGGGTTCAACTGTAAAATATCTCAGACATGTCCTACTGTTTATGTGTGTGTGAGCTTTTATGTAAACACAACAAAATTAAAGAGGAAGCAAAAAGAACCCAGTCACCAGAAGAAAATATTCATAGTAGAAGTTTCTGCAAAGCACGAATATGTAAAATTTGCAAGTTTTATAGGTATATCAACGTTTCTAAAGTGATGTAATAGGAGTTGACTTTTGTCATCAGGACATGTAGAGCACCGCTGTTCAAAAACCACCAGACCAGTTGTTTTTTTGGCGATCCTTCGCTGCATTTCTACGAGTGTTTGTGGCACAAACCTTGGTGTTTTTTATCGACACATCACAGAATCTCCTTACAGGATTTGTGCCACCAAATGTGGGTGTTTTAAGCCAAAAAATATTCCTTTTCATACCATAACCAAGTAATTTTTTTTTTTTTGGCATAAACATAAGCACACCTTCACCACAGCATTGCTGAGATGCATTAAGTTTCAACATATCTGCTATTAAAGCTCTAAAGTAGAATTGTAATGTGGCCATGGTTAGTAAAAATGTAGAAGATTAACATTTTTTTCTGGCAACTGAGTTGATATATTGTTGTTGGATTTTTATTATTGTCATTATCCAATAAAATCTGTTATCTGTCAGGCTTCATTATCTAATAACAGAACTGTGCACTGGCAAGAATCTCTTACATTATGGAATCCTGTCATATCTCAATGTTGTAGTTGTGTTGTTGTTATTGTTTCAATGACTTAATGTTGTGTTGTCTTGTTATTGCTGTAGCCAATGCGTCATGAATATTTACATTTTGTAACTGTGTTTTAATTTTATAAAATACTGTCTTTCAGCAGAGAAATTATTCTCTGTTTCCTGCCCAGGGACTACAGATGAAAATTAGCTTATAGCTAACTCTGGTGCAGCTAACTAGCTGTGTACTGTCCCAGTTAAATGAATAAAATAAAAATACGATACGCATCACGATACAGAGGTTGCGATTCAATGTATCTCGATACTGTAAGCAAGTAGAGTCACTGCAATATTTTTAATTTAATTTTTGGAAAACTGTCACAATATACAGAACACATAACCATATGCAAAAAAAAAAACATTTTTTTACAATCAGATCAGCAGGAACTGCATATGTTTATTTTCACAGTCCCTGAAACATGCTGGTGATATTGTGGAGTACGTTGGAGTGAAAGAGTCAAATAGTGGGATGTTTTACAACACTGCTTTCTAGCGGCCAGGGGATTAAACACAACACAAAATCAACTGTTGCCACAAAGTTGCATGTAAACTATAATTAAAAATCAATACAGTACAACTAAACATAATATCATAATGCTCAAGTGTGTTAATATTTCCACCCCTATAAATATTCATCATCTTTATTTTTCTCCAAATCAGCAGCCTAAAGCACAGTAGACGCTACGATACACCTACTCATTAGATATCAGCGTTGCCTTTTTATAGGCGGGGGTGGTGGGGCACTGCAAAGCCAAAGGCACAGCTGTGGGGGTATAGTTACCTGTAACGTTAGCTGTTGCATGTTATATTATTTACGCAGATCTGGACTTAATGGAACACATGTGTGTCTGCAGCCGACATTCTTCCCAGATTAGCTGAAAGGCCTGCACACATCAGACTCCACCGATGAGAGGAATGCAGGGCCTAGACCGGCTTATGGGGAAACCCTATCACTCATCTATAGTATACAGTAATGTATGCACACACACACATGATCATGCATGTACACACGTACTGTATTTATACATCATGGAGACAGTGGTACATACTGTATGTACAGTATGCACTCAACAATGCATGCACGCTGACACAAGAAGATCAATGATACAAAACATTACCCTCATTCCAAATTCAGGCCCTGCATTGTTCAATTCAGCTTCCTGTGGTGCTGCTCGTCCTGATATTTCAACTGCTAACATACATTATCCTGTCAATTCTGTTGCATAAACATATTACACAATATCAGTCGCATTTCTAGCTGCGCTGCTCTAACAGTCAATAACAGAGTATGAATCATATTTTCAGTGGTTTTAAGAGTCTTAAGTCTGCTGCGTGCAAACATCGGTTTGCATATCGTAATGAATCATTTTCCTTCATATATTTTGTACTGATTTTAGGGCTTGGCAGTAATATTGTTATTATATCAATATTGTGAGAAATGAGACTAGATATCATCGTAGATTTTGGATTGTAATAAGGTAAGTGTTGTCTTTTCCTTTTATTTAAAGGTTGCATTACAGTAAAGTGATTTCATTTTCTGATTATACCAGACTGTTGTAGCTGTTCCTTTAAATTACCTTTACCCACTTAGTCATTATTTCCACTTAACTGATGATTATTTATCAAAAATCTTACTGTTTAAATATTTTGTGAAAGCACCAATAGTCAGTTCTACAATATCATCCCAATATGAATATACGGTTTGTTTGGGCAGGTGTGAACACAGCAATCACACCGAGACCTTCTTGAAGAGGTGGTCTCAGTTACAAACGAACTCTGGTGGATTTCATTTGTGATGAGAACATGTTCCTACCTAGATCTGAACCAACTGCAGTCACATGACACATTGTTTGGGTTAAACATGAGCATGTTCCAGTCCTGGAGGATTATTAA
>JAPZEB010000012.1:12231553-12242520 GCA_029783705.1 Chaetodon striatus
CGATCTGGTGTGTGTGTGTGTGTGTATGTGTGTGTGTGTGTGTATGTGTGTATGTGTGTGCGATGCTTAAGTGTGGGTACATGTGTGTTTGCCTGAGAGAGACCTTGTGTATGTGTGTGTGACTGTGTGTGTGTGAGATCTTTGGTTTCTATCGCAAGTCTTGACCTAATTAAAAAGTCCTGTCGATGCTCAATAAGTGACAGATCATCAGAAAGCACACTGAACTGCACACACACACACACACACTTGCACAGACACCCACATCACTCAGTGCTCAAATCATTTATTCATTTCTCCAATCTCCTCTTCCTCTGTCCATCTCTACATAAGTGATCAGTGATCACATGTCGCATGTTAAAGTCGGCTGGCCCAGACAGGAGGGAGTTAAGTCCATTATCTCTCCTCCCCAGAAGAAATTCCTACTAGAGGCCTCGCTCTGCTGGTTTCCTGCCTTCTTGCCCAATGCCCTATTTTTACTCATCGGCTCTAGAATACCAGGGGCAGCTTTTTCCTTGTCACTAACATATTTCCTGCCATTCTCACTCTGACATTTCTCCCCACTGCACGCTTCGCTCAAATCGTTCCCCCTCTTTATGGGTCATAACCTTTCAGTCGGGGCCGTTCATATTCAAATGTACCGGCCGCCGATGCCGAAGCCGCTGCGAGCTCACCCGTCATCCTGGTCAGCTTTTTTTTTTTTTTTCTTCTTCTTTTTTTTCCAGTGTTCACAGGTTTTTAACATCAGCTTTCAGTAGGTGTTAATTTGAGATCTATCTGAGTGCTGCCAGAAACAATCAGGTCCACTCTGTGCTTTGCTGCCAAATTAACTGACTGGAGCGTATGAAGGCTCATCCACAAACCCATAAGCAGTTTGGTGTTTTAAGGCTCCAAATTAAAAGAATATAGAGTGACGATAAGGCTTGTTATTTTTGGAGTTTATATGTTTATTTCACCAATTTAAAAATATGTCAAAATTGGATTTGTAAGACGATACAACACCACAAAACTGGTGCGTAATCCGTGGTTTGTTTTCACTTTCTCCCCATTTTTGTCTTTTTATTAGAGGAAGTATTTTCTGATAAGTCGACATTGCATAAGCACCTTATTTATTGTGGTGATTAGTGTCCTAGTGTCTAACTTTCCGGCACACAGAGACACAAAATCTAGGCAAAATCTTGTTTAAAATAACGTGCCACTTAAAAGAATACCTTAAAGGTCAGACTGAAATTTTAATCTCCTCACTTTTTGTGTAAGGAAATATAATCAGTTATGATTCGGCAGCTATTTTACACATTTATCCATCTTACAAGAGAGATTTTTTTTTTTTTTTTTTGTCTTAGCTTGAGCATCTGAGTGGGCGTTTCTCCAAGCTAGGCTACTGTAGCTACCACCGACTCCCACTAGACTCTACGTTTGTTCATGTTATTCCAACAGCAGTTAACAGCAGCTCCTGCAATTCACCAAAGGATTGCACCTGCTCAAATAAGACAAAAAGAACCCGTGTTCTGTTCTTCTCAAAGTACCTGCAAACAGTGAAATGCACCCCTAATTGTGCTGGAAGCAAACAGCATCTCGGTGCTCCGGTGCCTTTTTGCATATTGATGCAATGAGTATTATGGACAACTGCGATCAGACGCAAAAAAGGGGCAAGTTGTACTCAGCTGCAAAACTACATGGGCATATTTGTGTTGTAATATCATGGCCGCGTTCAATGTTGCATTCATCCTGTACTATAAAAATGAGTGGGATATAGTTTGTGTTAGCCGCCCTTCATGGGTCCAGTTGTGTTGACGGCAGACGACTATACTGTCTCAACAAATGGAAGCCCTGTAACCTCAACATTCTGCATGTTAACTCCGCTGTTAAGAATCAAGACACGGAGAGAATCGAGAAGTAACCTAGAGAGCGCTCAAATCACAGATGGCCTAAGCCAGTGGTTCCCAGCTGGTCTAGTCACGGATCCAGATTTCCCCTTAGTCAGTAGCTCAAGGTCCACACAGTTTAATATATTCAGCATCATACTTGTGTTTGCCCATGTTGTCGTGCCAGTTTGCTGTCTCTGTCAAGCAGCTGTCCATTATTCACTCACTCTACAGCAGGAAACGGCACTTTAAAATAAAAGCTCTTTGCAAGAAATTCTTGAAAAACTTGACATGTTAGCAAGTCACTTGTGGAGACCCACTTCTGGACCGTGACCCACCAGTTGGGAATCAGTGGCCTAAGCAACGGCTAACATCACACTATGTCCATACAACACTGCAAATTGACGTTCTTTTTTTTTTTTCAACAACACACCTGGTCGGATTTAGGAAAAAAGAACACAGGACGCAAACACGGTGAAAGTCAGTGTTTGTTGGACCCCTTCACCACCCCTCCAGCCCGCCCCATTCAGACTTTTGGGGCCTTAACTTTCACTCTTGTCCTGCTTCATTTCCCCTGACGCCACCAGGCGCTGTTGGACTATAACAGCAACTGGCATCACTTCGGAGTGAGACCGGGTTGTTCACACAGAACACAAACAGCAGGCTCCTGGGTCAAATTCCTGTGTTTGTTTGACCCATCAATCTGCCCCCAGCCTTGTCCCCATGGGGACTTGCTGTTGTTTTTTATTCTACATCACCTAACTAACTAACTACAACAGCCACTTGAGGTCGCCGCCTAACAAAAAACCTAACTATGAGTCCTTGTAACCTGCTTGTACCAACAACTTGTAGTGTCGTTTTGTGGGGGAGGACAGTCTCGTTCTGACAGCTTGAACACTCTCGTTCTCAAATTTGCTGAAACATTTCATAACCAGCCTGAGTGACAAGTTGAACTCGAATGTACTACTCCACTCACAAGGCCCGAGAGTCCCTGGTACAGAATGTGCAGTTAGAGAATTCAAAGTAAGAGGCCTAAGGAGGCCTGAGGAGGAGAGTGAATGGCAGTTTAATGAAAGCCTGGGGAGACATGATATCAGTGACTGGCTCTTTCACTGCAGCTTTCATCCTATTCATACACCAACATGGTTTAAATGCAGGTGGATCGATGCTGGTTAAAAACACTAATGGCACATAAAGGGAGCACGCTTCGCTACTGTGTTTCTTTCTCACCAAGGTCTGATCACTCCAAGACTATTAATGGAATGCAGCTCTCAGTGGAGAATATCCAGCCAGCTACAGGTGAAAAAAAAAGAAGCTGCTATGTCTAAATTTTAATGGCTACTTTTCTTACAAAGCGGTGGCATTGACATTCCAAATAAAGAGACTTTTTCTTCTCATTCATATTTGCAGTAATAAATGTGCTGATATTCATTTTGATGAGTGCGATATTGTGAACCCAAGAAGGCAGACACCTGTGCTTGAATCACACTGTCTATTGTATCACTCTTTCTTTTTTCCCTTTACTGGGTACATTTATGAATATCAATATTATTTCCCAGTAGGAGGTAAATGGTATTGAATGGTTGCCAGGCTGCTGGAGGGGAGACTGCTCAGCTGACTAAAAGAGCCATTCTCCATTTTATCTCTCAATCAGTGTGTATTTGTGCATATGTGTGTGTGTGTGTGTGTGCCTGAATGCCATCCTACTGGTGTGTATATGTGCAAAATGCGTGTTTCGTTCTGACGAGGAGCAGAACGAGCTGGAGCTTGCTGCACCACTAGGCCATGTGAGAAAAAGTTCACGTGATGCAGGCAAATACAGCCGGTCTTCAGCAGGATGGAAAGACTGTAATCAAACCATAAATCAGAAATCACTGAACTGCCATCCACCCACCCCCTCTCCCTCTCTCTTTCTCTTTTTTTTTTTTGTTACTACCCTCCTACTCCTCTCTGCAGAGCTCCCTATAGCATGTTATGTTACATACAGCCATGCATAAACTGCTCTGGAAGAGGTGAAAAGCAGATCAATGAAAAATGCATTTTCCCCATATCAAAGGTTTTCGTCATGAGACGCCTGAAATTGTATAGTGAAAGAAAAATCCAATACTTTTACTTTCAGAGCAGTGAGCTTGTTCTATAAGCTCTCTTAGAGGGCCTGTGTTTTCGTCTGTGTATTAAAACCATTTCTATACCTTTAAAAATAAAAAAAACAACTCCGCAGTCGCATGTGTGCATGTTCATGTGTTCGACTCGCAAACACACGCAGCCCACATTTGTCTGGCTGTGACTTTCATAGTGAGCCACCTGGTGTGCTGTAATATCAGGAGAACAGTGGGGTCATTGTGAAGGAGCTGTGTGATATCAAGGAGAGTGACCCATTTAGAGCCCAGCCACAGAGCTGACAAGCCTCTGTTATGTCTAGGACATCTGGAAGGCCGGAGCCGCTCACTCTCCGCTGTACTCCACGTATGAGTCAATCCTTTCCAGAGAGAGGGGGGGAAAAAGACATCTGACATGGTCACGGATATTTCACACGCTCACCTATAGGACCTATTCAGGGAGGAGGCAGGGCTGTAAAGTGGTGCTGATACTGGCGAGGATCTGTTACAGTACACTGAGAAATCTGGAAGGGATCCAAACAATATCTGAAGCTGTTCTGGTAATCTTGCAGAGATTTTAGAAGGGGGGCTGGAATAACGGTGCAGCGGCAGCGCTGCTATCTGCTGCTCAGCAGAAGTGCCCCGCAAAGATCAAGTGATCAAGGGAAAAAAGTTCTATCTCATTATTCAAATGAGAATTACTTTTTTTCAGTAGCTGATTCAATCCAGTGATGTTCAAAAGGGGGGGCCCTGCATATTCTGCAAAATAACGGCAGCAGGAGAAACTGACTGCTTCAAGTAAAAGTAAAGAAAAGAGAAATTCAAAGAAAAGAAATGTTAACATTCATGTATCATACACAATGCTGTCCAAAACGACTCAGATTTGTCCAATGAAGCTGCAGTGTTGCGCATTATATAAACGAATACATGAATGCATAATGAGGGGCCAAAATGAGCCAAGGAATGCACAGTGAAAAATCCCCCAGGGGAAAGGAAATTATTCAGAATAGACGAGGACACAATTCATAATAATATTGGGAAGGGAAACTTTTTTCTCTCTTTATTTAAAATCCATGCTTTAAATGTAAAACCGGAACTCCCCTACACGTACTGAGTGGCTTACTTTAGCAGCAAGATGAGGATTTTAAGGGATCTGTTCATTTTAAACTCAATTCAGAGCCTCACTTTGAGATTATGGCCTGAGGTAAGATTGCTGAGATGACATATAAACAAAATAGAAGCTAACCTCGTATATGTACGGTTCAAATGTAAAGCATTTGTGCGCTTGTGATTGTTCAATCTGAAAAAAAATCCCACTGTCATTTCTCTTTCTGTAGCCCAAACAATAATTCTGTATCATGAGGTAATTCATTTTTGTGTAGAGAGGCAATTGGCTGCAAAGATTGAATCATCGGCCCTTGTTTCATTTTCCATGTAATTAAATCAGCTTCTGAAAAAAAAAAACGAAAAAAAAAAAAACGATGTAAGCTGGCGTACGATTTAGGGAAAATTAGCATTTTTAATCACAGTACATTACTTTAATAACTCAATAAATCTGTGGCAGCTGGAGCATCTGAGAATGTTGTCACAGCCACTTAGTTCTGCATTTGCAACTAATACAGGCTGATGAGAATCAGCCCGAGAGAGCGGGAATAAAAAGAGGGTTAGAGAAAGGAGAGAAGAGAAACCCAACAGAGTGAGACCAAGAGGATGAGAATCCAGGGAGATAGAAATAACAGCATGGCAGGTGAGAAACAAGGGTGAGCAGAACCAGGAAGAAAGAAATATCACCGCAGACGTTGGCACAGAGAGGGGCTCAGCACTTGTCTCACCTCTTCCAGTTATTAACTGTTAATCCCCAATTAGCTCATCCGTCACCTCTGTGTCGTACGTGAAACCTGCTTACCCCTCGCGCTCCTTTGTTGCTCGGGTATGTTTGTGCGGCTTAGCGATAGTAGTTACCGAAGACACTAAACAAAGCCTGAATGACTACAGGAAATCTAATTTAATTGTAAAGGGATGTCAAGAATGCATAAAGTGCACAACCGAGCTGGAGAGTTACCGCAGATTGAAGCTGACATACCGAGTCCTGACCCCACAGCAGAAGGAGCGCGGTGTCTTTAAAGTGAAGGGAAAAGCTGAAGTGTTATTGTAATGTGAGAAAAGCTGGAAGTGTTGCTGAAAGGTCAAGCACTGGTTCATGGATTACCTCGCCGTATCTACATCTTTGCATATTTTTTTCCAACGCTGCTTCACACTCCAAGAGACACCTTTTTGGTCCAAACCACAGTACTTCAGCAGACATAAAAGCAGAAGGCAAAACTCTCTAAAACTGATCATTTGTCCAAACAGCTCCAAACAGCCTCTGCTTACACTGAGTGCAAAACTAAAAACATAGTGTTTGGGTTACAAAAGAGGACAGGATGGGTGTTTATAGGGGCTGACGACATGACAGAGTATACATACTTTGACATCACGGTAGCGGTATGTATCACGATACAGTAATTAAATTAAAGGTCCAGCGTGTAGGATTTAGTGGTAGATTTTGGCTGAAATGGAATATGATACAATAAGCTTGTTCGTTACCTTAGAATGAGCTGTTTATATCTACACAGCGAGTGGGTCCTCGTCTACGGAGATTGCCACGTTGCACCGCCATGTTTCTACAGTAGCTTAGAACAGACAAAGCAAACACTGGCTCTAGATAGGGTCATTCACATTTTGACGTAGTAGTTAGCTGCCCCTTTGTGACAAGAGCATTGGAAAAACACTCATTTATTTAACATCAAGCTGCTTTATTTTGTATTTTCATGGGCTATAATCACCAGGGGTCTCATTTATAAACATTGCGTACGCACAAAACGAGGCCTGAAAGAGACAAACGTGACTTCCCAAGCAAAAGTTGTGATCTGTAAAAACAAACTTGATGGGACAAACTTTGACCCATGGTGACAAACATTTCGGAGACAGGAAATTGGCGACGCACATGGTGAGGAAGCCTGATTGTAGAAATTGTTGAATATTTTTTGGCACATGCCATTTTTGGCTTTAGTCCTTATGTACATTTTTAGTATGGATCCTACGCATTGACATAAATGAGACTCACGGTCCATTAGTTTTGGGGTGAAAGAGACCTTTGCGGTTAATTCGTCACCCAGTAAAAACCTCCTGAACATCTGAATCTAATGATATCAGAGAAGAAAGGTGAGCATGGATTAGCTGCTGCGAGGCAAGCAGACAATCTCCAACATGCCGAACAGCATCAATGAAGTACAATGAACACTGAAGGAATTCTAACCAGGAGAAGATTCGGCTGGTTGCAATCTGTAATCCTCGCCACTAAAGACGCCACTAAATCCCCCTACATCGTACACACTGGACCTTTAAAAATTGGTTTTAAATGACCATACTGTGCTTCATCACATTTGATTAATTCCTTTATTTTTTTTTTAAACTTCCTCACAAACAAAAACAACTGCCTGAGTTGAAAACTAATTGCTCAAAACAGTTAAACAAATTTTTTTTTATATTCTATATTTTATATTATTTTTAATATTTTTTTTTACGTTACTTGGAACAATTTCAAGTGTTACAGGTTTCTGTATTTTCAACTTCACCCCCCCCCCTCTATATCTGCCAAAATCATTTGGCCTTGCAAGGCAGCTGGATTCGAGAGATCACGCAACAATCACAAGATCAAACAAGATCCTGATTGGCTACACAGCCTCCCCAGCTCCTACAGTGGAAATAATGTTGTCAAATCTCTAACAGAGGACACACGTCTACCTCGCACGGTACATACTAGAGGTGAGCCGAGTACTCAGATAATGTACCTTTTATGATTACCAGTACCAGTCATGTAAAATGTGTCAATATCTGTACCCATTCCCAGTTTAGGCCACACCCACTTCTGGGTCAACCCTGCCCATTCTAAGTACAGATACGGGTACAGATAATGGTGTACTTGCTAATTCCTAGTATAGGAGGAGAGTTTGTGTCATGTCTCCGCCCCTCAGTCCATTGTGTTTTTTAAGGCTTTTGTTGTTGATTAGAAATATTCATTTTAAGATTAAACAATGAAATATGCTCATAATAAATTAAAAACCACTTTAAATAGTTTATTTTGTCCAACCAGCTGTCCAAAACTCAAAGAAATTATATCAATGACAAAACACTGAGTATGCTGACACATTTGAGAGGCTGAAACTAGCAAATGTCTGAGATGCTTTGCTTGATATTTGGCTTAAACTATCATTTATCAAAACTGTTGGTGATTTATTTTCACTTGATCAATAAATAAAAACATTCCAGCTGTAGTTTGCCTACACTTAACCATGACTTAACCCTCATAAAACGCTCACACAGCTGGTTCTGGGCTGCGCCAACAAACAGCCAACTGTGTCGTTAAGTTGTGGGAGCTTGCTGGAGACTACTGTGTGATCACACTGTGGTAGGAACACCGATGGACGCTGTAATCAAAATAACAGTGAGTGTGAGCAGGTGCATGAGCACAAGTGAAAGTGAGAGTTGGTGTCCTGTCAGCACATGCTCGCCTGGGAGAGAGGACTCGTGCTTTGGTTTGTGTGCATGTGTCAGTGCTAACGTGTGGTATACATCTATTCTTTTAGTTATTTTTTTTACGTTTGCAGAATTGCTCATCGGGCCTTTTTCAGTGTCTGCCAGATAAAGCTCTATCTCTCCATCTCCTCTTCCTCTCTGTCGGATGTTTGTTTTCTAGTTCCTTGCACAAGTACAGGGCTGTAATAGTAGAAACCTACATCATTTTACAGCTTAACAGCATATCCCTACGTCTAGGTTCACACACACACACATACTCACATCTTTTCACATCAAAGTATCTGGCACGGCACACACACGGAAGACAACATAAAAAATCCTACGCCTTATTGAGATATGATTTTACATTCGACATAGGCAGGAAAGGCACATGAAAGCATTATGGCACACAATCAATGCCCTGAAGGTGAATTGGCATGCGTCTGTGCCCGTCCGCTCTATCTTCGCAGTTCCATTGAGGAGACTGAGGAGCCTTGTTTCCACTGATACACAGCTTTTTGATTCACTTAGCAGGCTTTGTCATGTGCATGTTTGGATTAAGGCTCCGACTAAAAAATCAACCGTGCAGCGTGAGCGCGCGCACACGCATCCTGCAGCAGCCGCAAACCCGCAAACAGCCATTAGCAGGATAATGTTAGGCCTCGCTAATTAGCTCATCATCTCAACACCTCTCTCCCTCGCCCCATGGATCTGGTTTCAAAGTACGCTTTCCAAAAGTGTCATGGGTGTAATGAAAGCATTACAGCGTTGGACATACAAGTATATTTCCTTGTGCTCTCTGGGGACGAGAGGCGACATACAGGACTTGTAGTTTCCTCTATCGACTGTGTGACTAACACTAAAATAGCACCCGAAGAGGCTAAGTTGATTTGACAGGACACGTACAAGGAAAAGCTATTATAACGCCATGCCAGGCTGATTTTGTAAGAACGGCTCGGCTGGGCAGCTCGATCCATTTGCAGATCAGGAAGCAGTGGATCAGAGGCAGCTGGATTTTTTTTTTTTTTTTTAATACTCCACAACAAACACACAACAACCTAACAGCTCACATTTATGGTTCTGAATTTATCTGCTGGTTCCTCTTTCCTCTTCTCTCTCTCTCCATTTCTCTCGAAATACAATTGTCGGGGCGTTTTCACACTGTTGTGACTGGTCAGAAATTGCTGTTATTATTCAGCCTTAAAAAAATGCTCGAAATGAAACCATGGAAGTTCTGTTGAATGCAAACAGAACAGTGGCAGAAAAAAAATCTCTAACACAAATCTGAGAACATTTGTTTTCCCTTTTGTGGTTCATACTTCTCTGAGGTCATTTGAAGAAGAGGAAGATCACTTTGTACTTCATGAGTGCCAAAACAACCTCAAATGTCAATTACTGTTGGTCTTTACACAGCGAAAAGGAAGGAAGTGATAACACGGTCGGTTTTTCCTTACTCTATCTTTTCATCTATTAGTCATTTTGGATGATAATTCATTTCTTTGTTAAAACGCTGACTTTTCCGGGCCTGTAACAGTTTTATCTACCAAACAGCAGATATCTAATGTCAACTAAACTGTGGGCTGATTCCTTCTTAAAGGGACAGTTCACCTCAAAATCAAAAACCCATATTTTTCCTCTTACCTGTAGTGCTGTTTATCAGCCTAGATATTTTTGGTGTAAGCTGCTGAGTGTTGGAGAGATCAGCCGTAGAGATGTCTGCCTTCTCTTGAATATAATGAAACTGGATGGCACTCAGCTTGTGGTGCTCAAACCACAGAAAAAAACACACTTGAAAAACTCAACAGCAATGTCTCTTTCCACAGATGATGGCCCGGTTACTCAAGATAATCCACAGACCTTGTTGTGAGCAGTTTCATGTAGGAACTAGGTTCTTTACACCAAACTACACCCACCACAGCACAGAAAGAAGCATGCATCTAATCACTGACAAGAGGCATTAAATGTTAAGGTTTCCTCCTCAGCTGAGGTGTAATGTTAGCTAGCTCAGCGGTGCTAGGTGAGCTAGCAGTAGATGCACACTTCCGTCTGCATGGTGTTTCATGTAAGGACTATTTTCTTTCTACTGAACGTCACCCGCCAACCATAACACCACGCTAAAGGAAGCGTGCATCTACTTTTGGATGATAGGCTCTCGCTTGTGACAGTGCGAGATGCGAACATTAATGGCGTCCTCCTCAGCTGAGCTTTAACATTAGCAAGCTCAGTGATGCTAGGTGAGCTAGCAGTAGATGCACGCTTCCCTCTGAATAGTAATACAGTTGGCAGCTGCCATTCAGTGGACAGAAAATAGTTCCTGCATGAAACACCACACAGAAGGAAGTGTGCATCTACTGCTAGCTCACCCAGCACCACTGTTAGGCCACCGAGGATTGGTCCTCTGCCGTGTGTGCCGTTTGTCTCTGAGCTGCTCTGTGCCAAGTGTGTGTGT
>JAPZEB010000012.1:12252812-12268515 GCA_029783705.1 Chaetodon striatus
AGTGTAAGCAACTGAGTAGAGACCTCCAAGAACAGTGTAGATGATCGCCACTGCAGCAGAGATCCAGACGCAAACACATTCATTAGTGAAATCCATCAATCAGCATTTCATGCAGTTTGGGTTTGAACCACACCAAATGCACTAAAACAATAAACGTCTGTCTTTCAAGTCGCTATCTGGACTGGAACACATCTGGTGGCAAGGCTCATTTTGGTTTCCACATCGTTGAATGACATTACAGACTCAAGGGCGAGCTGAAAAATAAAGCACCCCTAAAAATCTCTCTCCATTTTCACTCCATCTACAGCCCTTTCTCTCTCTTTACACACACACACACCCCAAATCTACTCCCCCCCCCTCCCTGCACAAACCAGCTAACCTCTCAAATGCTACTCCACCACCCCATCCCCCAACCAATCAAGAACTGAATATAAAACAGCACAAGGAAACTGGGTGGTGGAGGTAGGGGGGTGGTGGTGGGGTAGACAGACAGGCTAGGCTATTGCTACTGAGGAACCAGTGGCCTTCTGAGGTGAAGACAGTTTAAAGTGGCACATTGGACTCCTTTACACAAGTCCAGGGGATGAAACACACACCCAACGTGCAGCCGAGGAGCCAGGAGTCAAGCCTGACTGTAGTATTTGGGTTTCAAGGGGCAGCGACGATAATTAGGGTTAATGCGATTTAATGAGGTGCGCGAGTCGGGCCTGGGCGGCTTCGATTCTCGTCCGACGTCAAAATTGAAATTACTCTGACACCCAGTGATGTAGCTGTGTTTCGCATTGCGTTACAGTTTGCCACGCGTGTCACCGAGCCTGAAAACTACTCCTATCAGTCTCGCCCCAAAAGCAGTCTGGTGGTTTCTTATAATAAACCAGCTCTGCGGCTGATAGATTACGATGTGATAGCTGCACAGAAATGATTTGGATAGCAGTAGTATATCACAAAAGTACATCAGGAAGAGTTTTTAAAAATGCACTGTCATGACTGAATACTTGGCAGCTAATACAATCAATCATCGACATAAATAGCCTGTTTCTATGGACCTAGGTGATTAAGTAGCTAACCAGGCAGGATAAACTATACTATCTATTTTCAGCCATACATGACTTATGACCCTCTTAACACCTCTAGTAGCTCTGAGTCATGTCTGGTCTAGATTATAAAGTACAGAGCCGAGCAACGGGAGTGCTGCAGAGTCTGGTTGAGGCTTTGTCACCTTCACTATTCTGTAGGTTAAACTGAAGTCCAGGGTGGTAAATCCCTGTTGTGGACACTACCGTATCCTCTCGCCTTTTCTCTAAACAGTCGATTGTCGTCCTCAAATACCCCAGGAAATCCTATGCAGGTGTAGCTGCAGAATAGAAACTACAGTATCATTGATGTGGTGGCACCTATGTGGGGATTTCTCCCGTGTTGTAACATAGGTGAATAAACATAAACAGGTTACAAGGGAGGTGAAGCTCTCTCTGCAGCTATCCACATTTTACCCATCTGATTCTGCTCAAAATATGCACTCATACTGTATTCTGCTGTCTTGTGGTTTTAAACAAGTGATCAAAAACAGAGAGTCGTAAATAGTGCAGCCTTCTCCTACTGTAATAGTCTGCGCACAGAACACAATCTAAGCCCGACTGCTCCAGAGAATAACACTGTAGCTACTTATCATTAACTCAAAGACACAATCAGCCCCAGGCGATCCGGCTTCCCTCCATAACCTTTTGACATTGCTGCTGGGAAGGTAAATGAGAGAAGAAGTTAGACACAAAGAGGGGGAGAGGTGGGGAGGCTGAAAGACTTGATTATGAATAGTGCCAGGAAGTGGTTCGACAAAAAAAAAAACTTCACAAAGTAAGGGTTTTTTTATACGAAAAAATAAATAATAATGTTCATTCCATGACTCCATTTTATGTTATCTGCTATTTGCTCTGAGTTAAACTGGCTGGAACTGCATTAGAACAATAAACTCGCCACTTTGAGTATCCCAAGTTCCAGCAGCTTTAGCCTGCATTTTTCCCCCTCTGGTGTGCATTAGAGCCACGCATGGGTTAACATTTTCCCAGTGAGAACGGTCGGGATATTGCAAGTCGGACTGGCCAGTCAGCAGAATGTTATGAATGGGCACAATGAAAAACCCCAAGTCCACGCTGTCGACCCAAGAATGCTTGCCTCCATGTAATTAACTTTTCTCTGTGTACAGAATGAGGTACTGCTGGAATAACTCTTTACTTTTTCTTTTTTTTTTCCTGTTTCTATTACGGTCATGTTTTGAAGAGATGGGGGGAAAAAAAACACATTCTGAGAATTCAACACGGAAAATATTTTCGCCTGTCCATACTTTGAAGTATCCCATGACTAATACAGTGATTTGGATAGTGGTGGAAATGGAGCGGACCACTTGAAAAGGGGGTTGGTACGTGCTCGGCAAAAAGCTGGCCTCATTGCTCTTTAGGTGGACAACTGTCAGCTGCTTGTTGCTCGCGCTCACATAAAGATGTACAATGAGGCATTACAAAGTGTAACACATGGGAAAACGCGGATCAATGTACAAATGAGGAGGGTTATCTTGCTAAACATGCTTCCTACATCTCGCCTCAAGGTATAATAGCAATTAGGCATGCACCGTACATGCACACGCACACATACAGTCAAACACAGTAATGCTTTGATTGAGGTATCACTTCTTGTCCTGCACAAACTGTGCATCAATAGAGTGTTTGCTCCGCACTGCGGTGAAAACGGCCTCAGCATATATAAATAACGTACAGTAACTTGGAACAGACTGCAACTATGTAAAGAATAACATCTGCAAACCATTGGATTATAAAGCTACAGAATAACTACAGTATAATTACTTGAGAGCCTCTCTCTTGGGCACCGTGTTGTTAGAGGGAAGAGGGATGAGGAGAAAGTGGAACAGCTACAGTAATCTATCCAACTTCATTTCACCGGAGTGATTCTGCCTGGGGGTATGCACAAGTCATAATGCATTTGACAAATAGTCTCTCGCTAAAACAGGCATTTGCGAAGAAGTGGCCTTCAGCGCTGGTATACACAGCTGAGTGTACGCTGAACAAACAAGCCTCCCACTCAGCGAGGAAAGATACAGAGAGGCTTCAAAAAGATTAGGAGAAATCTTGGGCGAAAAAAAAAAAGTAAAGATGACTCACGGTTATTGTGCAAGTGCAGGACAATGCAAGTTGGATGGAGTTGAGAAGAGCAACAGAGCCGTGGGGTTCATAGCAAAAAAAAAAAAAAAAAGAAACAAATCGATGCTGCTCTCATGTGTTGTTCTTTGCATTGTTCTGAAATGTGGATGCACAGGTTGTTTTATCAAGGAATTCACAATGAAATGTAGAGAGGAACAATGGCATTTTTGTCTTACATAATCTCCTCATCACAGTTTGGATTGATGTGGTAAAATCAAAGCATAAAGCACATTAGACATAGTTTGATTCATACTGTATTTTGTTGATGTTTCGTGTGTAATTGTGGGAAAAGCGTCGCCTAAACTCAAAGGTCAAGTGCATTCATGGATTTGTGGTATTGACGTATCCTGTCAGTGCGATCCATACTCCTGGCAGGCATCAATCAATCATCAGTCTGAATGTGGACGATCAGTTCAAATCAGTTTCAGCTTACACATTCTTTACGTTCCTCAGTTATTAACCCTTTCAGGTATTCTATTCACTCTCTGTTTGGATCCCCATTAGCTGCCACTAAGGTAGCAGTTAGGAAACACGCTATAATATATGCACACAGACACACAAACAAAGTCATTCTCACAGAGCCTAGTCACTGTCAGAAATAGATGTGTTTGACTTTACACCGCTAGAACAGGAAGGGCTGGCCTTTTATATACGGACTGTCCCACTTAGCATTATGCTCACTTCCTGGTTGGTGTGTTTGATACTGTACAGTAACACATAATCAAACCAGTGAGTTTCACACAAGCCACATATATATTCGGACTGTTTTAAAGTGTAAATGATGTTGAATCAACACCTTCTGTTGGAGGCCTCAGCTGGCAGGGGTTACGACTTCCCAGCCTCAAAAATGCAAAAATCTGTCACTTACAATCATCTTTACAATTTCCTGTTAAATATTTTGCCAAGAAACATTAAAAACCCTGCGTGCGGTAACTCTATAATAGCTGTGAAATACAAAAAATATCTTTTTTTTAATCATCATTGCGAGCTTCCCAGCTAACACCTGCTCACACAGTGCTACTCCGGGGGGGTCAACTCCATCCCGCTCCCGAAATGAAACCGCCATAAAGGATGAACTACCGCCAAAACGTCACATGAAGCTCCTGTATCATTATTCAACAGTTATGTGTAGTAGCGGCGGCACAGCGCAGATAATGTGTCACTTTACATCTTAGTCACAGCTGTTACTTTAGTAATGACAATGTTATACGATTCTGTCCTTGAAACCCAAACCTGCTTCGTAGCAAGCCAGCAACCCCTACGCTCGCTGAATCATGACAGCTAGTAAAGTTCATTGTGTTAATGCTACAAGACTTGAGACATGGCCTCAGTCAGGGAGCCAGGTCTCATTGTTATCTTTAATATACATCCGCAGCAGCTACTGTGTGTATGTGTGTGAATTAGACTTAGCCATACCCAACCCTTTAGCCAGCCCTAACTTTATTAACAGGCTAATTTAAGGTACAGTTTATGCTTAAATACAGCCTTAGGCTCAGTTAATGTTGGAGTTACACTGTAGGTTAGTGGCTGAGGAATGACTGTAGTCTCATGTATCGTAACTCAAACCTCTCTGCAAGTGAGTGTCTGTGTGTGTGTGTTGTCCATGTGTACATGCAGGTGACCGTGTGTATGGACAGGGGAGATTAACAATTCAAATATTGTACCGTGCTATAATGTTTCACTTTGTCATCAGCAAATGTTAACTGCCTGCTGGCCTCCTTCCAGGTGCAAAGGCAAGCAGACCTATTTGAATGGCTGCGGGTATAATGCCTTCTTCAAGCTCTGCCAAATGTTTACACAAGTTTTACCCTGACCACATTAAAAAAAAAAAAAAAAAAAAAGCTAGCCTTGTTGCTTGTGTCTTGTAATCTTGGACTATGTGGCAGGCTTGTACATTTGTCTAAATGCAAAACCTTTTATCAGTACGGCAGATAGCCAGCAGCACATGGAGAGAGAGAAGCAGTGAAAAAGTGATCTCTTTACAGTAGGCCCCATGACATTCAACACAAATATCAATAACTGCACAATTCAACAAACATTACAATGTTTAGCCCTCTAAAAGGGACTGGTGCAAACTGATTTTGTGCTACTTTGCTTCAAATTGACGCCTGTCGGTGATCATTATTTAATGGCACCTATTCCCACATCACTTTGACAGTAAAAGCATGACGCTGTGATAATATTGGATACAATTCAGTGCGTAAAAACGCATAAACATGTTGATATAAACACAAAAGCTGGTAAATAAATTCAAATATTTCATGCTTTAGACTTTAAAACAACAGTGTGGCTTTCTTTAAAGGTTGCTGATTAATTATTCATTCCAAAAAAAAGTTCATATGTGCGCACTGCTGATACTGAATCTATGCGCAAAAAGGTGTTCACTAATGTGCGACTATGCAAACACTTTTATCGAGAAACAGACAATTTAATATGCACACTGATCAAGCTGCACAACATATAAGCCACCTCACAGCATCACAAATAGCCTCGATCCATAAGGTGCTGTCACTATCACATTTAGACGCAATCTTGATAGTTGTTTATTGGACTAATTGTGCACTGCCCCATGTGGGGACCTGTGTGGAGCAGATAAGATAGCGTGTTTCCGTAGTTGGGTCGGCATTGTTTAAATGACACAGGGAACATTTTGCAGGTTTACATTTAGTTTTAAAAGGAAAGAGGAAAAAAAGGCACATATTTAATTTGTGAGCAGTGCGCTGGAGCGAGAGGTGCGCTCCAACTCAGCTCTCAGGACAGCCACAGTATCCAGCGCACCCACAGTTTATCCACATGAACAAATAAGCAGATTGTAATTAAAGGAAAACAAGCGTGCACGAGCTCAGAACAGGTGTCATGCGTGCTCGTGTGCAGAGTTTAACTGCACATCAGATACACAACAAAGTTCACGTCGCTCGTTGCAATCTTAATTCATCCCGAGGGAACTAAAAGTGCCAGCCCTCCTCACCAATGCTCTTCCTACACATTGCGCCTGGTCATATGCATGGCCCATGTGTGTGCAACGGACTTGTGCGCGCGTGCATCAGCACACCAGTGCTGCAGACTATAAAGCCCCATAAAGTGGAGATAATTGTTACCTTGTTGGAGTGGTAATAGTCCAAACCGGAGTCAGTCGGTAACGTACATGAACCCACGCTTGAAGGGGGAGCTGGATAAAATCTGACGTCCATCTCAGAGTCCGCAAGACTGACGGCATGAAAGCGTAGCTCCAAAAAACCTGTGCGACTTCTCTCTCTCTCTCTCCCTCTCTCTCTCTCTCGGTCGCTCTCCTGCACACACTCCCTCTCTCTTTTCTCTTGTGTATTAAACCGAACAAAAAGTAGTGGTGAAAGAAGAAGAAGAGGAGTCTCTGCACATCCGTCCTACACTTTACTTCAGCACTATCTGGGCATTCAGCGCGGTGATGCTCTCATATAACATCCCTATAAAGTTCACTTGGAGAAACAGAGGGGAGCTGCCCGCCTCACTAATCACAAGAGAATTAAAAAAAAAACCCGGTCACTGAAGTTGTTAGGAAGCGAGCCGAGCCGAGCCGTGCTGCAGGTAAAAGATGCAGAATGGATCTTGTCGACGGTTTCTCTCTCCCCCCACCAAAAAAAGAGTCCGTGCTCCGTTCCTGGTTTCCAGACGCGCTGTAGCTTTGTCATGTGGGAGCGCTCGGATACATCCATGAGTTACCCGGCCACTGAGCGGCTGCTAGGCTGCGACCTCTACCGGTCAGAGGAGGAACAGGCGGAGAGGAGGGTCAGCTTGGCTGGGAGGATTGACTGGGGGGGGGTGTTTTCACATATAGTCCTTTTTAAACAAACCGAACTCAGTCCTTTCAAAGTGGACCAAAAAGTGGGCCAACAGAAAAGTTCTGCTTGTGTTCACAGTGTCTGTTCATTTGACGGTGGTTCTCTTTCTGGTCCACTTCAGCTCTGATGGGGCCTCAGTCCTCTTTGTGTTCACACTACAGCCTGTGTATAACATACAGTAACAGAGTCTTGTTTTTAATTTGACCTAAAATTGGAGGAGAACCTTAGTGTTTCTGTGTGATCTAAACTGTTGCCATTTGACGTATTCTACATTCCACATCTGGAGACATGCAGTATCTTCTGTACACCAAACTACTCCTCGTCCTGCAAACTCGCTAGCCTTACAGGTGGACATGTTTGTTTTCTCAAGCATCCCAGTGCACTAGCATGGGATGTAGAGGGCTGAATGCAATGGCAAAGAGCAAACTGAACCTGGAGCGCTTTGTGTTCACAAAGCACAAGTTGAACAAACTGCACTACGAACTTGAAGCAAACCGAACTCAGACTCACTTCAGAGGGGTATGAGTTCTCTGAGAGTGTTCACATATGCCCAAAAAATGCTGAGTCACCACTCTGAGTCTGCTCAGAGGGCTGAAAAGGACCAAGTGTGAAAACACCCTGAGTCGTCCCACACCGGGGTCAAGTCCCCTGTGGTAGTGTTGTAGTGAGAGCTCACAAATCTAACTGCATCTCAAGTTAATTAAACTCTAATAAGTCTGACTGAAAGATCTGTGGCGCCCAGCTTGTTTTGTGTCATCCAACTCTGACAGTGTAAAAGATTACTATCAAGTCCTGACCTCTGGTTGGCTGTAAAACTAGGCAGTGCTGATCAAATATAAACCAAGATTTTGTCATTGTGTTGCTTATTTTCCACCTAAAATGTCCTCAGAAACATACTTTAGTTCACTGTTTGGCTGCAATATGAGAACTTGTAAACAGGAAGTGGGCGCCACACTGTTTCCTGCATTGTAAAACAGAGGCTGAAAATACTGAGCTAAAACATTAAAACTGGGCAGTGCTGATTAAATATGAACCAAGATTCTGTGACTGCTAATTTCTCACCTAAAATACTGTCAGAAACGTATTTTAGCTTACCGTTTAACTGTATATTGAAATTGTTTATTACCAGCCAGCCGCCATATTGTTTCCTGTCGTAAAATGGCCAAGCTCACATTATATCAGCCATCAGAAGCAGAGTTAATTGGTTCAGTGCAGCGCAGTGCCTTCTGTTGTGTCATGTCATGTCACGTCACGTCACGTCACGTTACGTTACGTCACGTCACGTCACGTCACGTCACGCTACGTTACGTTACGTTATGTTATGTTATGTTACGTTACGTTATGTCATATTATGTTATGTCATATTATGTTATGTCATATTATGTTATGTCATATTACGTTACGTCATATTACGTTATGTCATGTTATGTTACATTACGTTAGTTACGTTACATTACATTATGTCATATTATGTTATGTCACGTTACGTTACGTTACATCACGTTATGTCATATTACGTTACGTCATGTTACGTTATGTAATGATACGTTATGTAATGTCATGTCATGTTATGTTATGTTATGTCATGTCATGTCACATTAATGCCATCACTGATGCAGCATTTGGCTATTGTATTTGGTGTAGGTGGAGGAAAATTGAACCATTTTTTATGCTGTTGGTGGATTAATTTATATGGTGGCATTACATTTTATAAGCTGAGCATATATTTTGTATGTACAGTCTTTTTATTTGAATGAAACTGGTCACTGTAGCTATGTGTAGATAAATGTAATGGCGTAAAAAAATACAATATTCCCCTTTGGATTGTCATGGAGTAGAAGTATAAAGGTCACCTAAAATGGAAATACTCAAGTAAAAGTACCTCAAGACTGTAGTATAGTACTCCAGAATTAGAGTTTAGTATTTAGTTACATTCCACCACTATGCTGCCACCACATGCCACTTTCTGTTTCAAGTTTCCAAAAATAACTAACACAATACATCAGGCTGAATTTCAGGGACATCTATACATATTTATGCCTTAGAATCTAAAACATTTCCATCAGATGTAATACCAGGTTTGAATATATAATATAAATCAGCCTTAGTGTGGGCTATCATGTCCTGTTTTTATACAAAGTGGGGAAAAAGCATGATTGCAACTCTGAAGCTCAAGGAGGGGGGGGGGGGGATCTGGGTTCAAGCTGCTAACAGCCTCATTAGCTTTTCATTTATTTATTTAATTATTTATTTAGTTGGATCCCCATTAGCCATTTGGTACCAACAACTCCTCACTGGGGGCAAAACATATAATTGTATGATTGAAGTCTTAATATAATCCAGACAACAAAATCTAAATCTAAAATCTAACATTTTTATTGTGTTCCTCTTATGTCACTGACTGGACTGTGTGCAATTTAGGTCTTAATGTTCATGCTAATTCATCTTTTTTAAGCACTTTAGGCTGCCTGTTTGTACAAAAAGTGATATATAAATAATGTTGAAATGGAGCTGAATGTCCATTAACACCGCTATATGTCAGGAGGGGCACTGCTGAGAGTCGAAGAACAATAACTCTGCAGACTTAATAGAGGAAAAGGCCAAACGCATGCGTAGTTTGTATATTTGTCATATAGTAATGCCAGAAAAATATGACTTCCTGTCAGTGATCATCATAGGCCAACACAGTAGGGGTTAAAAACACCAAGTATGTTTTTATAAATGCATGATTTTGTGTTTTGCTATCCCTTTGAAACATTTAAATAACTTATATCACTTTGACACCACTTACTATGATGTGTAATACCGCCATAGGCCATGAAGTTCATGCTAAGCTATCATTTTTGGTAAAGTCTGTTTCACCTACTCCACACCGCTAAATCGCAGCCTGCAGCTATTTCCGAAAATTTCCCTTTTTTCACTTCATTTTGATGCCTGTCTTCTATCCAGCAGCCGGTTGAATACACACTGAGAATAGATAAACTTCACACTGTAGCTGAGATCATATATATTGCTACTGTGCTCCAGTTTTGACCCTTACATACACACACACACACAGATACACACACACATGCAGTCACATTTACACACAGCTGGACAAACGCAAAACATACTCACACAGCGGTCGACACAACAGGATGTAAACACAGAACAATGTCCAGCCGGAGCTTCAAATAGGTGCAGAGAGGGAAAATAACACCGCTCACAGCCAAATGTGTATCACACTGCTTTTAAGAATAGGGTGGAGCGGTGTTATGTGCTCAGTCATACGTGTAGGGAAGTGTCTTTAATGTGTTTTTGCAGCACAGAGCAACATGTAAGTTAGCATTCCAGCCAGTGTGTGTATTTCTTGTCTCTCTGGTGCATGTGTGGGAGTTTTTTTTGTGAGTGTGTGTGTGTTAACCAAGCTGCCATTGTCATCCCAGTGGGTGACTTGTTGGCCTCCTCAGGACTGTGCCTATGTCCGCGTAGCTATTACGCTGCATGGTGTCTCTGGCCCTGGGGTGTGAGCCTGCTTTAATACCAGGCACAGATGGGTCGCACCGTGGGCCTGCTGTGGCGGTCTGCCATCAGCTGCCAGCTCAGGCTGTCCTGACTCCAAGCTCATAAGGTTAACTGTCACAAAGATGCCGATTTCTCCTCATTCTGTGCCTCCGTGTCGCTGTCTGTCTGAGTCTTCTCCGCCCGTCTCTCACTTTCTTTCATACTGTCACTCGGTCGCTCAGTCACTGTTACAGCAGAAGATACAGTACACGGGGGTATCTGGCACAGGCCGACTCATGGCTTCATGGGAAAGGAATGCGTGTAGTTTTTTGTGTTGCTGCGCTGCAGAGCGTCGGCCAGACAGAAAGGGAATTATGCCACACAGAAGGAAAGATGTTTGATTAGAAAAAAAAAAAAAAGAGCGGGTGGAACTTTGGTAAATGGAAAAAAAGAAAGAGGTGGGAGCATGAGAAGGATGAGACACAGGGTGGAGGGGTGAACAAGTAGGGACTCAGACTGGTGAGACATGTAAATAAAGGGGAGATGACACAGGAGGAGAAAAGTCACAAAAACTTCAAGTAAGAACTTCTTTCCGACGTGGGATGCAAATCATATCGTCTAGCCAACCGTCTTGAAATACATTCATCCACTCGGAGCAATTAGCAAGAACAAACACTTTTTATTGCCTGTGTAAGAGCTCCTGCTAGCACCAGGAAATGAGAGGAAAATATAAAACAATATTTTCCATTAAGGGTTACGACCCAGCCGGTACTTAGATGATGTCAGCAGTACTGGTTTTATAACTTCTTCTTAAGTGACCTTACTTTGTGAAAATTAATAATTCTCCTTCTGTAGAAAGATGATTTCTAGACGTGGTGACTGTCGCAGGAATTTCAGGAGCTCAGTAATGTTCGCTAATGTTTTGTGCTTATTGGCTCCAGACAGAGAAAAAAAAATGGTCAGTCTCAGTTAAATTGGTGTACAATTTCCCTTCAACACAAAAACATTTATGAAGAGTGGCACAAGACAAAAACATTTTCTTCCCTCTCTTCTCTGCCCCTTAGATTTATTTTGCATTTAAGCAAGCTGGTAATTCTTCCACTGTGAAATGAGCACTGATTACAGCCGATGAGTGATAAACAACACCAAAGAAATAATTTCTCCAGTTGTCTCAAAACAGTGTGACTGGGCTTTTTGCTAATTTTCTGCCTTTGCTTGTTTGTTTTACATCACCATACATCATCTGCAAGTGTTTTTATCACACTGTGAGATATTTGCTTCTTTTCCTTTGTCTCAGTTGTTTTTAAATATTATGTTTAACCAGTGGTTCCCAACTGGTCCAGATTCCTTCTTAGTCATTAGTTTAAGGTCCCCACAGTTTAATACCTTCAACGTCATACTTGCATTTGGCCATGTCATCAAACTAGTTTGCTGTTTCCCTTAAGTAGTATTCCGTCAGTCACTGACTACAGCAGAAAAGGTCCCTTCAAAATAAAACCTCTGTGCCAGAAATTCACTGTATCTAAAATAAAGTGTGTTTTTTACATATTTGATATGTTTGCAAGTCACTTGCGGACCATTTAGAATGAACTAATGACCCACTTTTGGACAGCGACCCACCAGTTGGGAAACAAGGTGTCGAACCACATGTATTACAATGAAGAGAGCACCCAGTCTATGCTGTAGCTGTGGGCTAAGATCTGATAGAGAAGTCTTTATTGCAGAAAATGAAGGCTTAAACAGTGATTGTAACCCTCATAAATATTCAACATTCTAACTGTATAAAAAACAATCATAGCATGTTAAATTATAAGTATGATATTTAGATATAAATTTAATGTTTAAAGCTTCACAACAGCATCCTAACAAGAGTTTGCATGGTAATGGGATTTGTGATCTCTAAGGCTTCATCTGCAATCTGAACGGTTCTGACATATTGAGGTAAAGCTCTATTTTATTGGTCAAAAAAACAGGCATCCTGAAGGGACTCTAAATATTTAAAATATCCAAATCCTGTCACATTTTTAAAACTGTGTTTTTTAGAAAGGGGAATTGAGGACATAACCTTCTGACTTTGATAAACAAGACTAAACAGGAGTCTACAGCCATGCTAGCTGCTCTGTGAAGCTACACTGAGGCACAGTGGTGCATTGATCTAAATGCTAATCTCTATAAACAGTTATCTGCATATGTATGCAGAATTTGTAGGCAACAGGACAAGAGTTTGGTACCAGAAAAATTCTGGTTTCAATCAGGTTTGAACGGCAGGTAAACCCTCCCTGTGGAGAGGTGGAACGCACCGGCTGAAATGCAGTCTTGGAACCCATCAGCTACAGTCTAACCACATTATGTCTTTTTATTAGCATTTTTAATTTGTCTGCATTCATACGCAGGTATCTGTTTAAAGAGCCCACAGAAGAGGAAGTCACGGCACAGATATTTGCTGGCTACACAAGAGCCCCTAAAATATTGGCCGTTGTTCTCTGAGGCCAATAACTGATGGGTTCTAAGACTGGCTTAATGCAAATGTCAGCGTGCTAACATGTTCACAATTAAAATGTTAACATGCTAATTGTTAGCAGGTAAAATGTTAACCAACTTAGTTAGCGTATGTTAGCATGCTAACATATGCTACATGTAAGAAGCACAAAGTACAGCTGAGGCTGATGGTGGTGTCGATAGTTTTGCAGGAACTGTCAAGTCTATGCTCATGTGGTTGTGTCCACTTCCTGTTTTATTTTGAAATGTGTTCTCATTGTGTTTAGTGTGTCTTTTACTTCCTGAGTTTTCCCGCTTTTGTTGATTACCTCATGTGTGTCACCTGTGTCTTGCTCCACTCACCTGTGTGCAGTGAGTAATCAGCCCTCAGAGTTTCGCCCAGTCAGTTGCCAGATTGTCATTGTCGCCCTGGTGTGTTCATGCTCTCCAGCCTTTTCCTCGTGTTTGATTCTTTGGTTTTTGACTCTGCTTGGATTTATGGATTTTGCTTTTTGTGTGATTTCCCTGGTCGGATTTTTCTGCCATCCCTCACTGCCTTCAGGTGTTTGACCCATGACTTCGTAAGTAGAGGTTTTTCTCTGCAACCGAGTCCCAGTTTTGCACTAAATCCTTACACTCATTTAAGAAAAATAAATAAATAAATTTAATAACATATGCAATGGTGACCTGTCCAGGGTGTACCCTGCCTCTCGCCCATTGTTAGCTGGGATAGCCCCCCCCCGCCATGACCCTGAATAAGAAACTGATACGGATAGTAAATATACGATTTTAGGCAATGCAATGGGGGCTTTGGAATAACATCAGAGTAGATAATTACAGCAGGTCAGGAAACAGCACATCAAAAGATACTTCCCCGGGCTGCTACCAAGGGCGTAGGTTGTGTTTCAAAATTGCTGGGGAGGGGCTCATAAGAGGGGCAGTGTCTGGAGATCCTCCCCTGGGAAATTTTGAGCATCAAAAACCTAATTTCCTGCATCGTGGGGAATTTTTCTGCATCAATTTATGATAATAATGTGCAAAAATGTCTTTATGTAAAGGAAAACACAGATTTCAGGGGCTTAGTGTCAATTCAACATATAAAATATAATGGAATATAACACAGTAGGCTCTCAGGCATCCTGTAGCCTGTTGCTTTCAAATATTTGTTCTCCTGTGGATCAGCTTTGATCATTTATGTCATTTCTGCTAAGTCAACACACATGGACAGGAGACGTGATTTATCAAAACCTCTCTCTAGGCATTTTAATTCATTGTTGAAGTTATTTTTCAGATCAGAGTTAACAATTTATGGGGACAAAACTGGCTATTTCAAAAAGTGATGGGGACCTGTCCCCAGTGTTGGGCAGTACCATGTTACTAGTAATGTGGTACAGTAACAATATTACTGTTATGAGTAGCATAACTAATAGTGATGATATCAGAGTTACTCCAAAACCAAACAACTTGTTACAACCATTACTTTGATTTTGTTGGGAGGAAAGATGACAAGAACACTGTTGCTGCAGGCAGTCGCACTAAAACTCTTCTCACTGCAAAATATAGGTCTTCAAACCTCCGGTCTGAAACCCCTCGGCTACCACGACCGACAGCACAACAATGTGAAGCTCCAGGAAATACACCCCACCAAAGGTAAGCCCTCCTCAGCCCCGGACATCGGCTGTAGCACTACACTGGCTAGAAAAACCAAAACTAGATTTTAATCGTGGACAGCTGCAGCTACAAAGATGTGATGAAGCTTGTGGGTGGATATGTGATGGGTGAAATGTTGCTCTATGATTGACTCTCCGTCTTTCGGGCAGAGCTTTAGCGACACTTATCGGCAATTACCCCAGCATTTACACAAGGCACGCATCTGAATTCTGGCAAGATACGCAATCACCATTTTATGGGGTGTAACGGAAAAGTAATATAACGAGTAGTGTAATGAATTACTGTTCACAGGGAGTAATAAGTAAAGTAATATTATTGCTTTTGAAAAGAGTAATGAGTGATGTATTTCATTTTTAGAGTAATGAGCCCAACACTCCACATCCCAAGTCCCATCTCCAGTGTAAATGACACCTACAGTTGGAGCAGCCAGACACAGTCTGGTGTGCCATTGTCCTGTATTTCTTATTAGTGGAATGATGAGTTCATGAGCTGCAGATGTGCGTTCAATATGCTTGAAAAACACAATTAATGTCAACAAAACAATAAAAATCGTATTCGGAATGTGGCTAATGAAGACTGCTTAAACATGCTGCACTTCTTGCACATTTTTATTTGAGGTTTATAGCAGGATGGAGCCATCCAGTCCCATCCAGTGTTTATCCACCCTCCTGAGTGCTGAAATTAGGCATGTAGGGCCAACGTGACAGTTTACAAGGAAAAAATAGCAAGGATGTAAAATTTTATTTCCAAATTTTATTTTTAGTTGGCAATTTTTTCCTGCATGACAAAAAAAGCCCAATGATCTGAGCACTTCTTCACATGCACTGTTGTGCTGTCTTGTCATCTTTGTCCCTCGACATGCTTTTTCTTTCTTGACAGTAAAGCTCTCTCCATCTCTGGGTTGTTATTTTGGTTTGGTTTCTCCCCTAAGGCCAAGCTTATCAGACAGACCCTGAAGTATTGACGCCAAAATCCCAGTCTAGTTTCTATGCACTTCTCAGCAGGTGGCTGCGCACACACACACAAATACACACACATACACAC
>JAPZEB010000012.1:12354477-12369544 GCA_029783705.1 Chaetodon striatus
ATGATGGTTTGGGTTAAAATGTAAAGATTTCCATGAAGTTTAACTTATCTCATGTGCTGTTTTATGTGTGTTAGTGGAGTCAGTTTAAAGTAAACTTTACTGTACCTGTTGTTTTAATCTTTTATGGCCAAAAGCAAAACAAAAAGGATGGCAGCTTCTTTTGTAATTGATTATTTTAAATGGGCATATAATATCGCCTCATATCAGTCGCAGGCCCCCGAATTGCATGATATCGAAATGGTATCGTGGCAGACTTTGTAATATCGGCAAATATTGTATTGTTGTCCAAAGAATCAATTTGATATCGTATCGTGATGAAACCAGTGACCCTAATCACTGACTGGAGGTCCATCTCCAGAGCTGCTGCAAGCTCTCCTCACGGTGAAGTTGTCTGTAGCGGTGGGGAGTGAGGTGGAGGACACACTGTGATTCGAGGCTCTAGCTAATGTTAGCTAAATAAATGTGACCTTGAAGTCACAGCAATGAGCACTTGGCGGCAGTTAGCAGAAGGCTCAAGTATTAGCAACATTCTCTCGCCATCTCTGAAACGCTTTGCTGATATTGACATATGTTTTCTTTTGTTTATTGTCAGACTCTCTTTTTGATATGTCTGTCTTCCTCTGTTGGGTTGCTTTGCAGTGTAGGTTGTTGTTGTTAATGCTGGAATCGCAACTTTGTCTGCAGGATTCTCTGCCGTTGAATCAGGCTTTCACCATCTTAAGGGACATGCATGCGCATCCTCATTTGTAGAAGAGCCAATAGGAACGCCCTCTCTCTGAAATGACCTGTGATTGACCAAAGTCTCCCGTCACGGTCTAGATTTTCTAAAGCCTGGAAACAGAGCCAAGAGGAGGTGCTGAAGTCTAGTTTTCTCTCAGTCCACTTCAATATGCTCAAAGTTTATTAGGATTTTTGCCCATTGACGCCAAAATTTACCTGCCTACCTGAGCTTTAAAAGCTAACTTTAACTTCAGAACAGCATCAATGCAGGATGTAGGGAAGGTATTTTTTTGTAACAGAAGCAAAATATAAAAAAGCTATATCTCATAAGGTTGGCAAGACTTTAAAAAAAATCAGTTGCATTTGGAGTTCACTGGCATCTTACTAGAGGCATGAGAGGTGGTTGGAAAATAAGAAATAACTTTGACCAAGAGAAACTGGAAGTAGATAAATCTTGTTGAACAACAAAGGCTGCAGGCAGAAGAACTGACCGGGTGTTCAGATCAAAAACAGCTGCGTTGGTGCAGGCATGTTGTTACTGATGATACTGATGATAGCGGTTTTAAATAACAAATCCACGAGTTTGAAGGTTTACAGACACAAAATCACTGCATAGCAGTTTGTAGCATTGTGACACTCACGTTGGACAACTTTGAAAAAGTAAATTCATTGAAAATTATTTCATCTTGCTGCCAATGTACACCTGCATGTGTTTGATCGGCCTACACAGTGACTTGTGTTGCAACACTACAATTTTTGATTTGGTAGCCTAACTGAAATAAATGAGGGTCTGTGTTTTTGTTTGTAGTCTGTCTGAACATAGCCTAAGGACAGTTATTTGCTCTCAGTGTAGCGCTGAAACAAAACTTGGAAACAAAGACAAAGAACCAGAGGTAGACATGATAAAAGTTCTCCGCAAGGCAACAGAGCCAGAATGTGTTAGACCAGTTGCAGACAGTCAGGCAAGTTGGATATTGTATGAAAAATGTGAAACATTTTTCCAGTTTAGTGTGTCCTTTTTCTCCCGACAACCTGCCGAACTTACAGCAGCAGGTGCAGCATGTGGCCACTTCAATTCGAAGTCCTTACTTGTCCTCCTGTTTGCGGTTCCTTTCTGTTCACAGTGTGATTGTCTTGATCTTATAGTAGCTCCCTCTGACTTTTGTTCATTAGTTAGAGTTGCACTCATCACCAGCAACTGTCTTTTGTATTTGAAATGATTTGTTGCAGTACCACACAATGACTTTATCATTTTAAATGATACAATGTCAGTGTTTTTACAATATCTCTAAAGATCTCACTTTATCTTTCTTTCTTCATTTCTTTTTGTTCAGGCTAAATGTTGCTATAATACAGAGGTTACCTCAGATCTCTGCTTTAAACAAGGGTGCATTTACAACAGAATAATATAATATTCAGCCATTTTGTATCAAAGGTTCAAAGTTCGTCTTAAAAAACTCAACAAAGCAGCACACCCTCAGTAACTGGGCCTAATTTCCAGTTTAGCATCAGGTCTGTGAAGTCTCTGCTTCAGGAAGTGTCAAAGGATCAAAAGCCAGAGGTATTATCCGTATTATATATCCCATAACAAAACGCAGTCATTAGCGAGCAGGTTATTGAGTCAGTGGTGACTTGTGATGGGTCAGGTCTCCTCGTTAGGTTATGTCCAACCAGTCGGGTCGCTTGTGGGGCTTGCAGGTGTGAACGTCCACCACTTCCTCGCAGTCTTTACACTCCACAGCGCAGCACCACTTGAACTTGCACTCACACTTGGTGACACGTTTGACACGCATGGTGTCGTAGCCCCGCCCACAACACATGACCTCACAGCCGTCTGTGCCCCTGGAGGACTTGTTGCAAACTCTGCCCGCTGTGCCCAAGGAGCCTGTAAAGAAATACATGAATTTGCGTAAGAGAGAAATTCCTGATTTTCCTCTGGCACGATGGTTGTTTGTTTCTGAGAGAATTCCTACCACAGCAATGTTGTTGTATATCTCCTGCACTTTACCAGCACACCATAAATAATAGAACAAACTTGAGTCTGAAAGAAACAAAGGCTACATCTCAAAGTAAATGTTTCTTATTTATATAGTTAATTTTTTTAATATTTAGAAAAAAACAAATACATTTGTGTTGGGCAGTTTTCTTATTTAATGAATAAAAATATGTATATTTGTTGTTACTGTATTTAAATTTTGTAAGATAGCATACACGTCACACTCAAAAAATAGCGCAGTGGTGATTTCTTAAAAAAATCTACTAATTTTGGTTTTGGTAAATAGAATAAACATCTACTGACAGACTTAAGCATCATTTGAAAGACTGAGAACAGACAAAAACATAGGACTGTATTAAATCAGTGCCTACACAGGTTACAGCCCTTAAAAATGTACAAGCCGGACCATACAATGACATACATGTGCATGGACAGTATATCAAATCCCTGTACCCACTCATAGCTGAAAGTCTCAGTTTTCAGACATGTAGGGAAACAAAATGTTTCCTGTGTCACCTCAAAGTTTTATCCAAGCACTTTCTTTTCCTTAAAGATGCATTAACAGATTTTTTTGTCCACTTGGGGGCAGGAGAGCAGGTTGTAAACACAATATTGACATATTATAAACCTGATTGAGCAAATTTGTTAGCAAACATTTGCTTATTAAAACATCTAACAGAGTTGGACCAACATTAGCATTCGTTTAAAGTTTTCCTTCTCACAAGTGGAGATCTGATATTTTCTTTGGTCCCCATCAATACCTGAGGGAAATATGTGGGACGCTTGCACAAAACACCTTCCTCAAATACCAGAAAACAGAAAACGATTGTAGGAAGAAATTGCAACGTAAATTAGTTCAGTCAAATCTTTAGTGTAAAATCAAAAGTGTGTCAATCGAGTTCTCCTGGTCGCCGAACACTCTTCTTGAGATGTGTTAGTTTTTTTCATTTATCCCCATAATCTCGGTCTTGTTGCAGTTATGATATAGTCAGAGGTACCTTAAGTTTTGGTTTTACCTTGCTTTGGTTGCTAAGGTTTTTTGTGCAACAGTCCAAGGATTCCTTAAATATAAGACCGAGACAAGGAGAAAATCATAAATACTTAAGTGAATCATTTAGGGAAAACTTAAGGAGAAGACTTAAGGGTGTTTTGTGCAACCGATTTTATTATGAGGAAACCTTAATTAGGACTTTTATGGAAAATCTTAACTTAAGGTGTTTTGTGCAAGCTGCCCCTGGCTCTTTAGCTGGTATGTTGTAGTGTAATGGTTGCTAGCTAGTTGCTATCTTTGTCTGTCTGCTGTTATGTACAGTGGATACTGGTATAGTTGGATTATTTAGGTTTTAGTTGAAACCAGATCCGTGCTGCTGCTGGAAATGACGTTGATAAGCTGAGTCTGCAAGGCTGAAAACTGAAAGCTTAAAGATACTATAATGCTCTGTAGAGCTGAGGAGGACCGGAGGGTTGGTTGATGATTCTGACAGGTGACCTCTTTCACTTTACACAAAGTCAATCCAGTGAAAAGAAAAGTATTAATAAGTACAGCTTTAAACGATATGGAACTCACCTCTACCTTTTCTATTGCACCAACAGTAACGCTAGTCACTCTGTTGTCTTTGATAGTTGGTTACTCCAAGTCACCAATCAGCTCAACTTAATCCCACTTTGGAAAATGTCCAGTGATGACACACTGTAGAGCCTCTAATGTTGGCAGCTGACCCCCTCTGAGCACCAGTAAATATTCTGAAAGTGAAATATCGCTTTTCCCACACTCTTCAGCAAGGTGTTGGCTTACAGACATGCTGACAGAGTCGTCTCAGAGACAAACACGGAGGTGTCCATGTACTCAGGTGTAAAATCTAAGCCTAAGATCAGATACCACGTCTAATAACAGAGCATCCCTGAAGTAAAGAGAAAAGGATAAGAGGAGATATTCACCTCAGGCGCGAGAGAGTGGAGCCTAACACTGACCAAAGGAAGGATTTGAAAAATAAGCCCGCATGTATCCTTAGGCTGTGAATTCCTATACAATGGAGATTAGTGACGAGGAGGGTCATAAGCTCCTTTTAAGAGCACCTTTAACAAGGAAAGACTGCCTTTCTTTTGAGTGAGCACACCTTCATTACCCCACAGTTGTCAAGCTGCAGCCAAGCTAACAGAGAATCTGGTACCATCATGTCCCCTGCTCATACGCACTGTGCTATCTTACCTATTAACAGTGAGCTAGTGAACTCCTTCAAGCTCTATTTAAGATGCTGAATTGGAGCAGAGAGACAGAGCTTAACAAGGTAAAGCAAACACAAGGAATTGAAGGAGATGTTAAAGGTCAAGTCATTGAACGTTAAGCTGTGAAGGAATGTAAGGCTTCAGTGGATGAGTCTCTGATATTTGTAGATTTTCTCAGTGACACGGGAGCAACCACCTGTTTGACTTGTCTCATAACAACATACTCAGTTTTCTTTTTATGTAAGAATTGGAAATTTCGTGTTGAACTGTTTTCATTTATAGGTCATTTAATTATTTTACATGAAAAGACTTTACTGAATCTCAGAATGTAGATTGACAATGTCTTGCTGATATCTTAATCATGAAATAGTTCATGCAATAGTTATGTCCTAATTAAATTTTTTGGGCCTGAATCCCAATCCAAGACCTTTTAATATTTGGTGTCTGCTGAAAAAAAAAGCCCAGTCCGGCACTGATTTTATTTTAGCTAATACCCAACCATGGATTCAAATATGCCTTCATCATCAGGGATATGATCCTTGGGATCGACACGGGCCATCTCAATACAAATAGTTTTAAAGCAAGGTCTGTACCAGGGACATCCTGTTGGTTAATAAGAGAGAGAAGGCATTTTCGGAGCAGAGGAACTTTTTCATGGTGCTAGAAACTCTCCTTTTTGTTGTGTCTGCACTGCAAGAACTAGGATGAATCGTAGTTTTTAGGATGCCATTTTGAGGCAATTCTATAACTTCTATTTCAGAGTAGGTTGGTCGAGCACAGCCACTGCAGCACCAGCAACCGCCATTTTTAAAAAACTCAACAGACAACACAAATAGATGGAAGATAGTGCAGACAAAAGGACTAACAGTGAAGTCCAGACTTTCTAAGCAAATATGTAATGGGGGAAAGCAAAAGTGAAGCGGCTATACCACTTCACTTAAGCGTTTGTATCGACAGTGCGAATGCAAACAGACGAAAAGGCCCTGAAGGTGTGTAGTTCTCAGGGGAGCTCCCCAATAGGCAGTTCATCTGAGGGAGCCCCTGGAATGGTTTGATCCAAAAACTTCTATTGTCGTTGAGTGTACCAGATTTCTGAGATCAGAAACCAAATGCTTATTACCTATAATATATTGGGGTGGTGGCAGAATTCTGGCAGGAAACTCAAAAGAAGATCTAGAGCAAGGAACAAGACATTGCTGAGGACAAAAAGTAATTTAGTAACAGTGAAGTCATTCCATAGTTTGTCCACCAGCACTGACAAGTTTATGTTTCTACTGTAAAGTGTCGTTCAGTACATATCACGGTTTTCTTGACACAAAAATACCTATTTTTGTTATGTGTTTATGCAACAAAAGACAAGACATTTATTCTTAATTAATTCATTCACTCACCTGCTGCGCGGTCCGTGAGACAGTAATCTGGAGAGTTCTCCACATACACTAACTCGTTCTTGGTGCTTCCCTTGAAGTCCTTGTCAGCCACCATAAAGCCCGTCCCGTCCTGGTTCATGGTCACCTCGATGGCTGTGTTGTACTTCTTGCGAAGGTAGTCTCCAGTTCGCCTGAAGTCCGACATCGCCAGCCAGCAGGTCCTCAGAGAACAGGAGCCACTGACCCCGTGACACTTGCACTCCAGCTTCATAAAGCGCTTCACTGCCTAGAGCAGAGGTCAAAGGTGACAGGGTGTTAAGCCTATGATGTTGCCCGTGGCACGATGAAGATGGGATCACAATGACTGGAGTTAACTTGAAGTTATTTTCCTCCTGAGACTTTTGGAAACAACCTGGCCTGTCCGTGTTGAACCTAAAAGTAAAACTACCGATTCATAATGTTTGCTGTGAGGAAATTAGTCTCTCTTTGTTGCCTGTCGCCGGACATGTTGCCTTTTCAAGAACCCAGAATTATATTTTACTTTACTTAATTATACCTTTACTCTTAAAAGACGTAAACAGTACAACACTTGGGATTATTGTTAGGCTACATAGATCTGTCATGGTATATTTACTTTGATATTGTGACATTCATAATAATATTTGTTGTGAAACAGTACATTTTCTGGAAATTCAATTCACATTGGACCCCCATGATTAATTGATTAGTCAGTATAAATGTAATCAGCATATATTTTAATAATTGGTTAACTGTAAGTTATTAAATTAAAATGCCAAACATTTGATGGTTCCCAAGCTTCTCAACTGTAGAAATAATTGTAAACTGAATATTTTTTGATTTTAGACTGTTAGTGCAGCAACATGCCAGCATGTAACAACTCATTTGACCGATAACCGATACCACTATTGATATATCCACTTCTTCCCCTCCTGATTTCAGTGATCATCAAGTCTCTCCTGTAGTGGAATTAACACCATATTATGCACACATACATGAGACATGAAAGTCAGTGTTTTTACATGTATGTAATAAACATTCATTGTGCAAAATAGAAAAAAGCATTTTGGCCGATTGTGATAGTTCATTTTAAAGCCAATATCAACCGATACCAATGACGTGCCAATATTACTGTGCATCCCTACGATTGATTGAGAAGGCCATGATCAAGCCAAGAAATGAAACTTTGTGCCAGCTAGGGCTTTCACTCAGAAGGCTGGTGTTTGAGTCCCATTTAAAACCAATATTCACGCCCAACCATGATCTTTTTCTAAACCTAGACTTGTAGTTTTGGTACCTAAACCTAAGGAAAGTGAAAATGAAACCTCACAAACTGGTGACAGCCACATATTGTGCTGATGACAACCTTCTGAACCTACTAGTTGGTGTAGCAGACCCTACTGACCCATATCTATGAGGCTTAAAACTACAGCTAACGTCCATTTAATGGGCAGATAACATCCAATCAGGTGCACTTAGTCGGACAGACCAAGACATTTAGATACATTTTTGAGTATTCTGAGGTGTAATACATACAATTAATTGGTAAATTGAGAAAATAATTAGCAGAATAATTGATAATGAAAATGACTGCTAGTGTATTTTTGCTTAATTCAGTAAAATAAATACCAAACAAATATTTCTTGTTTAAAATGTTAATACAAAACTCAAGGACAGCCTTTCCCAAAGCTTTTAACCATGTGTCATGGGCACAGTAAGTTGTAACTCCTTCTTTATACTCTGTATATGTACTGTATATACTTTAAACATACACAATATACTTAGGTACTCTAACTCCATTTGCTGAAAGCTCTGGAAAAATCTAGTAAAATATAAGACTTTTTACAAGATCAAAAATTAACTTTCATGTAGGAATGCATGATGATATCGGCACGTTATTGGTATCAGCCAATATCAGCTTTAAATGTGAACTAACAGAAGTGGCCAACAATGAATGGATATTATGCATTGCCTATGTATTACATAAGCATTTACATAAGCAATGCATTTCGTGTCTCCGTCTGCTGGTAGGCCAACATGATAAGAGTATGTATGCATGATATGATGTTAATTCCACTACAAAGGGACTTGATGATCAGAAAAATTAGGTGGGAAACAAGGTATATATATATCGATATTGGTATCAGTTATCGACCAAATATCATATATCGGCAAAAAAAATCCAATATCCTGCATCAATACTTTCATGCTAAAGTTTAATTTGCAAGATTGCCCACTGTACAGCGGTCTAAAACAAACTGTAAGGGATAGCTAAAGAGATATTTGATAGAAAAAATTCGGTAAAAAATTAATAATGTCCAATGTAAGGAGGTAAATTGTGGTAAAATGTGCTGTTGTCTCTCATGGTCTCTTTTAGTGGGAGGCAGGCTGATACGTCTAGAAATAAGTCTCTTAACTGCAACACAGAGCGGTGCTAAAACTCAAGCATCAACATTAAAGCTGCTGCTCACCATCCGACCGCACCGGTTGTTGTGCAGGTTCATCAGAGCACGAGCGTCTTTAACCATCCTCTCTCGAGCGTCTACGAAGGCCTTGGCAAATTTGATGCCGTAGTTGATGTTGTCGCTGCATCCGCCCCAGTCGAAAGTGCCCCTGTCGTCACTAGCTCGCCCTCGCTTTTGGCCGTCGCAGTTGCAGATCTTTAGCTCCCCCTGGCTGCAGGCCCTTGTAATGGCGTAGACCACTCCTGCTGAAGAGATGGCGTACACGAACGCTGCCTCACGGCTGCCTGAGTGCAGAGGAAAAGAGAAACATTTAGAAAGTAATGTATTATTTTTCAGTGAAAAAGTATTTTGCATTCAACAGTCTTGTAAACGTTGATGGAAACCATTCTGCAGCTGGTTTTGTTGCTGTCTTTGATAAGCTGTTCTTTTAATGCCCAGGTTCACTGTGTTACTGCTCAGTAAAGCAGCCTTTCTCCATTATATTCCAGACAGCAGGAGCACAGAAATCAGTCCATTTATGGTGGATGGTCCAGACAGAGGTAGCAGCATGTCAGCTATAACATCACAGTCCAGCCGACTCTCCTTTCACCTTTTAATTTGCACAGATGGCAGCTTTCTCAGTCACTGGGCTGTGTTTTCATTTCAGACAAGAGGAGATTTTGGGGGTTATTTGGTCTGGCTTTCCCACCCACCTCCTGCTCTCATTCCTGCTCACGCAATGAAGCAGAACACAGGCGATATGTCAGGGAGTAAAGCTTTGTCTGGCTGCCAGAAACATCTACCCAAATATTTACATCTCCTATTACTGTTTATACATCACCAGTGTGGATCTCTCGATCTGCTACTTGTTTTCGGAGAACATCCACTTTCCCAATCTCCTCTCATTCCAGAGAAGGTAAAAAAACCCCACAACACTTTCTCTTTGTGTTTGTATTCCAGGGCAGAGTTGATTTAATAAGACACCTATTAATTCTCTGCTTATCTGGTAACAGCGGAGACATTTACGAGGATGATTAACTCAAGTGTCACTGACATAAACAACCACTGTCACGCACATACAAAGAACCACACAGATAGAAATCTTAGTCACACGTGTGCAGACTCACTTCGCAGCATCACCCGGCCAAACACGGTGTGGTCCCGGTCCAGCGTGCTGCAGTTCAAGCGGTGGTGTCTGAACTGGTGCTGGCACTCTTTGATCCACTCTTTGGCTCCCTCGCCGATGGACTGCATCAGGTCCGGGTGCCGCTGGCAAAGCTGCCGCTGCTTGTTCACCAGGCCGGGAATGTTGTCGCAGATCACCCGAGCACCCAGCGCTCCGATGTACCTGCAGACACAGTATTTTTAATTGACTTAAAGGGGCACTCCACCAAATTTACATCTTTACTCATCATGTAGTATCACATCTCAGCCTGTGCAGCATATTATCTTCTGTGGCTCAGGTGGAGCAGTGTGAAGTCAGAGACATAACCCATGATGATGTCATGATGATGTCATACAGGTTGTTTCAGCTGACAGTCACACAGTGTTGGCAGAATGGGATTTGGGATGGTTCATGCATAATTTTAGGATGGTTACCGCTGCTGCTAACTTTTAATTCACACCAATAAATAGCCTAAATTAGCTACAGATTTCATGAGCTCTGCGCAACAGCGAGGTTGGACATCGAGGCGGGCACTCTGTAAAGCCTCCCAGTGGGTGTGTGTGTACGTGTTTGTGTGGAGAAGAGAGAAAGAAAGTATATTTGAGTTAGAGCAAGTCTTTGTGCTCGAGTGCGTTTGTGTTTGCAGGTGTGTGCGCCTGTGTCCGTACGTGTTTGTGTGATTGCAAAAGAAAATTGGAGGGTAAGATTCGCTGTATCCAAGGTGACCGCTGCCTCTTTTTTTTTTCTTTCTTAGAGTGGGTGGGGGCATTTCTGATCACCAGCGTCCTACTTTCCACAAGTTTATCCTCTCACGTAAGAGAAATGGACATTTCTGTGTAATTCCCTGCCATATTACTCACTGTCTGATAGTCATTACAAATGCAGAAAGGGAGATAGAGAGAAGAGAAGAGGAGAAAGTAAGAGGGAAGAGCTTTCTTGTTCAACAACCTTTGGTCATATAGATAGGGTGTGCTCATAACTCGTCCTCCAGTGTTGGAAATGTAATCTTGCGAGTGGAACTGTGCGTCTGGTCGTGTGAACATCCTGCATATCTGGTTGTTAGACAGAAATTCTCCAAAAGAGTTGCTGGTGAGCAGCCTCCGCACGCTGCAGGGCCCCAGAAAGAAGAACGAAGGGGAGAGTGAGTAAGCGGGGAGAAACCGAGGACCTTGCGGGGAAGAGGAAAAAGAGGATGCGATATCAGAGCTTGTCAGGTCCGTTTACAGAGTGGTGGGATTCGGGCCTGTGCGCTCCCTGCTGCTACCTTTCATTTTGACTCAGAGGAAGAAAGTGCAGCATGTGTAGAGGATCATTGCAGGGGAACTCATGAGAGAAGAACAGCATTTTCACTTTTACCTGATCCCTTCATCTGTCCAGTCCCTGGACTTTTTCCTGCACATTTTAACCTTGAGCTCTTCCTGAATCCTGCCCATACAAATGAATACTTGGCAGCGTACGTCACATGTGCCAAAGACTGGTCCAAAACCACGTGCTGTCCTTTAGGATGAAGTGTTTTCTCCTTAATTAATCGATCAAATAATCAGTCAAGTTTTATTTAATTTTAATTTAATACAATATTCAAGCCTTAATAAATTAAGCTGTTCGCATAAAAAGAAGTTAAACAAAGACAATACAAGTCAGTAAGTCAGTGCTGCGTCAGAGTAATTATTTCACAGATTTATTTGAGAAATGAAACCTAAAACAATTAATATTAATTTAATTTTCTACTTTCAGCTTTTCAATTGTAAGGATATAAATAGTTTCTTTGACTTGGGTGATATCAGACTGAGTATCCTTAAATTGTGGACGAACAAATAATCTAAAGATGTCAAGTTAAATTTTAGGAAATTGTGATCGGCACACATTAAATTATTTATCAGGCAAATAACTGGCAGATTACTTTGTAAAAAATCATTAGTTTCAGCCCAGAGTAGAAGCAGCCCGTTAGACAGCCAGTCAATTAATCTTCAGGACTGACCATGAAGAAATGTGACACTTGGTGGTAAAAGAGGAAGTCAAAACAGCGCGGGTGTTTGCATTGAGGAACGCCGATAAATGAAATGACAGGGTGCATTAATAAGGTTTCAGCGTGTTCTCAGTCGTCGCCTCAGTTTTGATGCCACTCCGGATCAGAAGCGATGTTGTTGGCAGAAGTTAGTGAAAGGTGACGTCTTGTCAAAACTTGAATACCAGCTCCTCTCTAATGGCTGTAAAACTTCGACAGTCAGTCTCCCGCAAATGACCACAGTCTGGCCTGGTCCTCGTCATCTTTATTTTGTAACTCTAACCCCATCTGCAGCTGTTTTTCGCAGCCCTTTGATTTTCCTTTTTCTTCCCAACAATCAGGCCAACTGGTACTGTGTTGCACAAAAGGCTGCTACTTGTCTTCTCTGATGTGTGACAGCTTAACTGTTTCTCTGCTTGGCAAAGACGGAGTGCAGCAAACAAGCAGCAAAGACCCTGGGATTCAGCTGGTGACTACCGACAGCCAGACTTCATAGACATGGCTAACCGTGTTTATTACAAAGGGTCAGGGGTCACGCAAGGCCTAATAACCTCAGGCAGGGCACGCCGTCGCGGCTGGCTGCCGAAAAAAGGCGGTGGTGGACTCGAGCGGCTGTCACTCTCGTTCCCTCAGAAGAAGAAAGGAAGGGAGCGACTGTAGAGTTTGAGTTTAAGAGTTTGGGGAATTGGGAGGGTCTACACCTGTAACCTGTCACTCAAAGCCTGTCATCGCCAATCTCAGCCATTCATCATGTTTGTAAAATCATTAATCTCATTCCTCCCCAGGAGCAACTGGTTGCAGATGGGATCCATCCCTGTCTTGTTCGGCTAAGCGATACCTTCATCTGTTGCATCTTGGTACTGAGGCAGCTTACATCCATGCTGACAAGTTACAATCTGAAATTAAAGCCCGTAGTCACCCTTGTAAAAAACTCCTCTCTTTTGTCCCAAGGTTGTAGCACGCACTCGCAATAAGCAGTGACATATAAATGTATCAGAGGGTTCTCCAGGTGATGAAAACCAGGATGAGTTCACATGCAGCCTCGAGACCAAATCATCTATCATGTTGTCGTACAAGACTGGACAAAAAGATCACACGCACAAACCAGAAAGCAATGGGTTTGTACGCCGGCTGCAGCAGAGGTAATCTCCCAAGACTTGGCTTTATTGCCTCTCTCAGCCCTATAATGATGTTAGGACTCTGGGCTGCTTTGGTTTGTCGCACTCCGGCTCCCCAATCAGCCTCCATTTGGCTTTGGGGAAGAAGCTGATATTGGCCAGACTGCATTGAAACTTCCCCTCACAGGTTAAACCTCAGTTTAGACTGCAGACACACGTAATGAAAATATGCACATACTCACACACTGACACAGGCACACAAAGAGATGCACACTCAAGATAAACATGTTTTTCTTCACCAACACATTCACAAATTAGATATTATCTAGATAAAAAGCAGATGCTACATTTATATTTGTTAAAGGGGACTCATTATGCTTTCCCTTATTTTCTGTCATATATGTTTAATGTTACAGTGTCCAATATTTCTATTGTAGGTGGCCAAAGTTTCAAATAATGAGGTAAATGTATGTGAAAGTAGACCCTGTGAGCAAAAACCTCAGGCTTCAGACTGTTGTGAATCCTCTGTTTTTTTTCTGCTTTGAGACTAGCTGACATCAGCTCTAGACATGCGTCTCTATATAGACATCTGCTCCAGTCACACTGCTGCAAGTGTCAGTGCCTCCAGAAATTTGCGATGTTGCGATCACAACATTTAACGCAAATTCAACCAATCTCCTTCAATTCTTTCTTTTTCCGCAATTTTGATCAGCCTCCCGTGAGTTTCACCAATCATAGCAGTCCCTCGCACAAACATAAGAGCTCTGCGTCACTGAATTTTCCTTGTTTATGGTATGAAGATGCAGACATGCAAAACAATTCCCTGATGTTCATCACGAAAGCGGAGGTAAACTGTTTTGCACCCTGTGCAATATTGTGGTGGAACAAAAACGGAAATCATCGATTGACAAACACTTTTCTACTGTGAAAGACATTCGGAGAATGGCTAAAACTAGCAGACCTCAGACCAGACAGAGGTTGTTTCATCCAAATCTGTTGCAAGCGATTAGATTAGAAATGCATGGTTGGAAGTAACGTTGGTGTATTATAATTGCAAAATAAGAGAGGTGTGCTGTTAACGTGACAAGGTGTGTGCATGTGTGGGAATACGTGTTTACCAGGAAATAAACTTAATAAAATGTGAATCTCTACCATGACAGATATGTTTAAATTCAATTAATTTTATAGTATATTACTATTTTGTGTCTTAAATCTACCAACAACTTCATGTTAAACAAGCATTTGGCTAGTGCTTATTTCCCACCTTGGTGTGTGTGCTTGTGTAAATGTGTGTTTTTTTTTTTAAAACACTTGGACCAGAGTTTAGTTTTACTACACCTGGAACAAGTTGCCTTGTCTTGTAATTAATTATACAAAACAAAGCAAAACAACAAACTTGAACAAAGCCTGTGAAATCCTGGAGGAACTGAAGTGTTGTAGATATTTTCAGGGTAGAAAGTGTTGCTATACTTTGATATAGTCATTCCACCAGCTTCAAGTACACTTCTTTTTGTAGCTCCATGCTAACGTCAGGGAAACATCATACATCATCTCAGTTGCCAATGTTAAATTCTCCTTCATTTTGGATCACATTTCCACTGGAACATGTGTAGTTGTAAATATTTTGGTTTAGAAGCTTTTATTGTTGATTTTTTTTTCAGGATAGAAAGTGCCACTTCACTCCATTACAGTCATTCCCCCAGTTGTGAGTATGTTGCTACATGTAGCTACATGCTAACGTCAGGGAAACCTGTCATCTTGGTTGCTAGTGTTACTGATTTCTCCTTGATTTCGCACTAATTCCCCCTGGAATATGTCTGCTTGTAAAGATTTTGGTTAAGAAGCCTTTATTGTTGATTCTTTTTTGGGTAGAAAGTGTCGCTATTCTCTGTTACAGTCATTCCCCCAGTTATGAGCACATTGCTACATGTAGCTTCATGCTAACATCAGTGAAACCTGTAATCGTGGTTGCCAGTGTTGTTAATTTCTCACTGGTTTCAGATCG
>JAPZEB010000012.1:12369644-12385338 GCA_029783705.1 Chaetodon striatus
CGATCTATTATATTCAGCCACAAAATAAGCCTGAAAAGCGGCAAATCAGAGCAGAAGTACAGACAGTTGTTGCATAGTGATGATACACCGTCTCATCTTGTTGCATTGGTGTGAACCGGCATTGCAAGTAGTTGCATATTTCAACTCGTCTTGTTGCGAATCTTTAATCTGAACTGTGCTTCAGTTGTCTGCTGTTTGTGGCTTCATATTTGGCGTACGGACAAGTAAGACTGGGTATCATTAAAAAAATTCTGATACCTATAGAGTAGTTCATTTAATAACATTTTTTCTACTTGATGTGAGTGGAAGCATTCAGTTGTGGAAAATACCACCATACTTTTGCACGTTTTGGTGGCATCCCGGCACGCTGAACTGCCAACTCTGTAAAAATATCGTGCTCCACGTCACCACAACACTGACTGGATTGGTTGTAGCTGCTGCAGTCGAGGGCCAACTGCATGTTGCAATAAATCATAGAACGCTTGTGGTGATTGGCTGCGAGAAAAACCATACAAGCTGTCAGGTTTCTCTAGACCTTGTTTTACTGGAGAAGTCTCCACTTGGTACTGGGTTATTTCGGTCGATACCTTAAAGGTATTGAGAACTGATGTCCAACTCTACAGATGAGTATCAGTGTTCTCAGCTGATGGCAAGATGTGGATATTTTCCTTTAAGTCTACATCACCGATTCGATTCCAACAAGTGTGCCTATTTTCCTTACCATCCATACCCCTCGTCTACTCGAGACTCAGATATTCAGGATGTTGAAGCGATTATTAAATTCCTCACATTCAGTGAAAAGCACCTCTCTCCCTGTGACAGGCCTTTGCTTCCTGCTCTATTCAGACATAATCCCTCACTTTGTAGCAACTCTTAAAAGGGTGGATCACATGCTGGTGGCATTGTGACACTGGGGGGGCCTCTTATCAACAGGACATGAGGACAGTCATCTACAGTGCAAGTGACCGCTCAGGCCTTACCCTCCCAGCCTCACACATCAACCATACGCACACGCAGTCCCCTCGCTTTCCCCCCTTTTTCTCCTCCCACCCTCCCTCTCTAAGCCTGCACGCTCCACTCTCCATCCGGATATCATTATAGTCCCTAATCGCAGCCACATTTGTGTCGCCTGGCCACCGAGACAGAAACGGACGTAGCAGGCAGTTTCCACTCCCGTTATGGGTGTCCCAGTCCCGTTCTAGCTGCGACTATCTGCCTGAGCAGTAAAGCAGAGCAGAAGCACTACTTGTGTTTATTGTGTGTTGTACACACCGGCTGTGCCAAAAGACCCCTGACTGTCTCCAAGAGGACACACACATAGAAAGAGAGAGGGGAAGGAGGTCCTGTGCAGGCAAGACACACAGTGCTCATCTGAGTTATCGCAATGGTTAAAAATAGGCTCTAACAATACAAACCAGGATTGAATAGTATTAATCAAACCTCTCCTGCTCTGTGTCTGTTTCACTTTCCCTGGAATGTCTCGTTTTAATCACAGTGATTTTCATAACGTATTTGCATAAGACAGCAAAGGAATTGCACAACGGAAAATAGGATAACATATGCTTTTGGCTCTCTTGGGAAATTACGATTCATAACACTATTTACAAAGGGTGCAGGTTTAAATCTAAATCCATCTGTAAAACAGAGGCTAATTGTAATGTGGCGCAATGCCACGATTCAAAGATAAAGGAAGAAAATTCTTCACTGTGGTTGGTTAAATCTGAAGTGCACATCAAACACAATCTCTCAAAGTGTGACCTGACACATAGGAACAACTATTTCATGTGGGTGGGATAAGAGGGGAGGGGGGGTGCTTACACCCCTCCATGTTTTTTTTCCTCCTCTGAGCGTTTAAAAACCTCAAGAGAAATCATCAAGGGGCATTTATTCATGCACCAGCGCCTGCACCTGCCACTCGCTCTGGGCAAGATGGATGGATAGGGGAGATTCCCCCCAACACCATTAATCTTCATAAACACATGACACACATAGCTGTGCCGAACATCTCAATTTGCATTGGTGTTTTTAGAGAAAAGATTCCCACGCAGAGGTGAAATAAATGTGCTCCATGGTTATCTTTCATTGGATTAGGCATGTTATAAGTTGATTTTTGTAGGTTTGTTGGCAAAAAAGCAGCAGGACGAAAGTTTTCAATCATGTTTGTCAGATAAGCAGAAGATATTTATTTCAATCATTTTTTTTGCCTTTGTCATAAGATAATTCATAAGAGAAGAGGAAAAAGGGAGAATAAATGGCACATTTATGAGTAAAATTTAGGTTTTGTTTTAGTTATCAAAACTTTTTTTCTGAATTAAAACATCTCAGTATCAGCAAATGCACTTTACAGATGTGACTCACCACCACGATGAATCCACCCTGGGTGTGAAAATGAGCAGGAGCAGAATAAAACTGAAGTATATTTTAGAGATGGGTTTGGAGTGATGTTGGATTTTTGTCCCATGTCTGATCCCCATAGCCCTGCTGCTGTCTGATGAGCTCCGAGGTTTCATCAGACAAATCATGTTTCTGCTCTTCATGTGTTGGCAAAAGCTGCACAGTCAGGTGTGAAAGTCCTTGACGACTGTCTGCCGTCCATCATCGGAGAACTAGAAGAAGTTCACAAGGAGGAAAAAGCGCTCCTAAACTCCACCGGTTAATATCTAACAATGCCATGCAGATTTAGTGTCAGTGCATCCATAATCTTCAGCGGCGTCGGGGGTTGCAATTAATGAGTGAGCTGAATAAGTCCTCCGTTGTCAAATCCACCTTCTCCTCTCCGCTGTTGCGCACCGACTTTAATATCACTGAAGTTGCGGGTTGTAACGCACAAAATCCGACGCTGTAACGCTGCAGCAAAAGAGGTTAGAGTCTCTTAAATCAAGTCGAGTGGAAGAAGTGTGTCCGAGGATGGGACAGACATAGTGCGCACCTTTCCTCCTGCAGCCAGGAATGAAGATGCGCACCGAAACGCGCAGCGCTCCGCTCCGGTGCGTCAGCTGTCTGTGACCCCCCCCTCCCTCCCTCCCTTCCTCCACCCCCACCCCTTTGTCTGAAAATTACAGATAGAGGTATGTAGACCAACAGACAGCAGAGAAGGAGGTGTGTATATTTAGTCTGATAGAAAGTAATCCCTGCCTGTGATGTCTGCTGGGCACAAACCTACACTTGCTGGCACACATATTCCTGTAATATGTGGCCGCACTCACCTTTCATGTCATTTTATATACAGTAAATGTGTGTAATATTTCCCTGGGGGCTTGCTCCCTGTGTTATGCTTTGGCACTTTGTACAGTTCAGTTTAATTCTCTAAAAATATCCTTGAGTTCAGAGCCATTAAGGGCTGTGTTGTCACAGGTTAAAGTCCCCCTCCTGATATTTTTTAAAGTAAGTAAAAATACTCAGCTATGGTTGATATTTCCTTTAACATGATTTTCCTGCATAAAATGTAAAAAAAAAAAAAAAAAACAATTGCTCTGTCTTCCCCAGGAATGTGTCCTATAACCTGGAAATGAGTTAGCATTTTACCAATCAGGGTCCTCGTCCTCAAGTCAGTGGGTTTTTTATTTGTATGCCTGAAATGATGTGTGTGTTTAACACAAGCTTAAGAGACTTTCACAATTTGTTCTACGACATAAAATACATCAGTAAATACCCGACTCGTGAACGTCGAAGCTTCTGTGTGTCTTAAAAAAGGTGGTTGCTAACAAGAGGCTAAGTAAGACTGTAAAACGTCATCATGCTAAGCTCTGCTGAACACTGGTGTAGCTCATTTACAGCCTAACGGTAGCTTTGTGCTTCTGGTGATTGCATTTAGGCTTCAATAATCATAAAAGTGGTCTTTATTAGTGAAGATAATCTTGATGAACAAACCATGCATACATCAGAAATGTTTGCCACAGAGCTTACTTTCGGCAATGATGCAAAATCCAATGGAAAAGCTTTTTTAAAGAGGGAACCGGGGCGACACGAACTTCCACGTCAGCCTACAGACAAACATCGTCCCTGGAGCACTCTGTGGAGAAATTCTGGGTCTGGCCTTCGACCCAACCACGATCACTGCTTGTGGTAGATTTCGGGCACAACGCCAGGCTACTAGGGCTAAACTGGTGACCAGTTGACGGGTGAAAGAGCAGTGTGCATCATGATGGCGAGGGTTAGCATTAGAGGAAACATCAGAGAGATTCAATGGTACGTGTTTGAACCTTAGTCAGACCTAGACTCAGATGAGGAGTCTGTTGTGCACCAATCTGGCAATTAGCAGAATGCTATGTGGAGTTAGCATCTTGTTGCTACAATGGGGTTTTTGCTAGACGGTGGACAGAAGCTCCAGGGTCCGGTTTATGTCCAAAAATTGCACACTTTACCGTGTCTACTGTAAAAAATTTCACTATGCTAATGCTAACTCTTCTCTCGGTACTGATGAGTCCGATCCTGCATCTGAAGTTTCAGGGTTTTTTCGCCGGTGTTGTGTCAGAGTTTGTTCTCCTGTTGATTTGTTTGTCCTGTTTAAGGCAGGACTTTGCTTTCGTATAAGTGATGTACCTAATCTAGCTCGCCTAGCGCACGTTTGAATCTCAGGTTTTATGGAAGTGCACAGACATCGCCCCCTTCAGAGGAATGTGAAAACACCTCTCTGTTGACAAACTTTGCACAGATACAAGGCAGTACAGTCAAAGTCAGACATTTTAGGGACATAAACATGAGGAAAACTCATTTTTGAGTGGAGGGGGACCTCATTGTGTGGAAGTTGTGCAACTGAACCAAAATGCCTTCCATGGTAACCACACTAAATACATCATTTATTCACAGAGAATATAATTAATAATATTGATACGAATGAAAACACAAGACAAAACATTGGTGTTTCCAATGAAGAAAAAATAGGTACGTCATTCCCAGTGTCTGTTTGTGTCATCAGTGTCGAGGAGAAAGTTTTGCTTGGGAACCTCCAGCTATGAGCGGTAAGGCTTTCATGCTTTGACACATCATTAAACAGGGACTTGGTGTCTCCATAGAGATAGATAATCCTTCCCAGGGGGCAGTTTAGACATTGTTTCATATGCCTGCTGGTCCAGTGCGATCAGTCTCAATTTAATGCTCCTGCAGCATTAAACACATCAAAACATCTTTGCTGTTGCGCGGAAGCCTCGTAACCAGTGATGTCTGAGATTTTAACTGGTTCAGGAAACACATTTTAGGGCTCTTTCACAACTGTAAATATGAACCGATTTCAGGCCAAAATTTAAACTTGTTTCCTGAAAAGTTGCCCAGAGGCTTCATCAGTTGAAATAAATTAGCCTCAGAGGGTTTTACAATCTGTACAACATACGACACCTCATATCCTTAGAAAATCCTTTGGAGAAGAAAAACTGCCAAAACAAAAACAACATTCAACGGGGAAAACAAAACAGAGAGATTCATTTTGCAGGACGGACAGCAATAGATGAAAAGACAGAAATGATAACAGTCATAGTACACTGTGAATAAACAGAATGACAGTATTGGGTAAAATAGACGGCTAACATGTGAAACGTGTATCTGGAGAGACATGAAGCAACCGATTTGAACCACACAACCTCCTCTCCACCTCCAAAGACAGAAGACAAATACACACAAGAGGCAAATCTCAAGGATACAATATTGAAGAGACAAGAGGAGGCGGCGTGTCCTGGAAAAGGAAAATCCAGATCCAAGATGTCTGGACTGAGGCACCAACGACCCAGACACTGAAAGAGTCTGATTCAAAGCTGAGAATCACATCGGGCTGGATAATACAGTAGAAGCACATACTTTACCCAAAGCAATTATGTGATACCGAATACATATCAGGGTTCAACGTCAGTGTTTTTTACACTTGCCTGGTTGGGCTAGTGGCTCAGAAGTCTAATCTACCAGAGTCAATTTTTACTTGCCCCTTTACGAATTCTTGTATTTGTTAGAGGTTATCAAATAACAACAAAGATTCAAGTTAGGGTAGTGATCATGAAAAAGGAGCCTGCTCATGATACGTTGCCAGTCGCCGTTTAGAGTTCAGTGGCGCTCAGCGGTGTCAGGAGGAAATGTGGCAGGATAAATCCGAAGGTTAAGGCAGCAAAAGTCCCAGTGGGGTTGGACGGAGGGGTTTTGGACGAGTCCAACGAATAGCAACTTTAACCTGAGAGAGTGTTTGCGTCCAGTAAGATTATAAAGCCAAACCCTGTTCTTTTTTATTAAACTGAACCATGTGCTTTGTTGTTTGAAAAAAAAGGTCAATTCATGGTGCTGTACCGATGTAGTGCATTGTGTATTTGCAAGTGCAAGTGTATTTTGAAAGAAGACAATGCATGTAACAGGCAGAACTTGACACAGCGTCCCAGAAGGTCAACAACCAACACACCCAGGGTACCTTTCACGTCGTATCTGGACATGGAAAGTCCATGACCAAACGTTGATACGTGACAAGGTCGGAGTGAGAATGTGTTGCCTTTAACGCTGCCCAACTAAACTCCTTTTTCAGGATAATTGAAATGCTCGCTTGTGCTTCAGCTCATAAACTTTTGTCTTTACCTGCCGCCAGTTTCTCATTAGTGCTTGATTAGTACTGCACATGAGCCACTCAGAGATAGATGACAAGAAAGCGAGATGGCTCGATGCTTAGCTGCTTCCATTATCAGCTCCAGAGAAAACAAGGTGTTTTAGTTGCTAGATTTACTTGCCAGGCGTGGCACTTTGCTTGCCTCTCATTGTTGAGCCCTGCATATGTAATTGAAAATTTCTCAAGCTGCTGTTGAGTTTGGAGAAGGTACTTTAGCTATGTAATTATTTTGTGTCCCAAACCAGATTTGGTCACTTGTCCCTGGTTTTAGGAGACGACTTCACACACAGTAGAAGAAGCCTCTTACATTTGCATGGTGGTTGACTTTTGACATAGATTATATCTGCTGTGCTTCAACGCCTTGTTTCACCAACTTTGGTACGAGGCCCGATATAGTCCTTTTCTGAAAATGATTAATAAGCTCCAAAAAGTTGCCTTCATGCCATACGGCTCAGGGCGGGAGAGTAAATATCTCCCTCCCAGCTCCAAGCGCTCGAAGCTCCCCTGTAATGCCAGCGGAGTGCATGTTTGTAGTTCAGCTCATATCAACAGTCCCGATCCAGAAACAGGTTTGTCTCATCGAGCCAGTGTGGAAACATATGACCCGCCTCAAGGACACTTCTGGCTCGTATCCCTGCGACTTCAGCGAGTCACTCGGCGGCAGCCCTGTGTGTGTGTCCAGCAGGTAGAGAGAGAGAGAGACGCTGGCGAGCTGCTATGTGCACTCAGTATGTGTGTGAGAGAGTGTGAGGTCATTTTAATCAGTGCAAATCCAGGGGTGTTAGTTAGAGACCTATGTAAAGGTCAGTAACAATGTGGCGGGCTAAAAATACCACAGCGTGGACAGCAAATAATGTAATAGTGTGCTTGTGAATGCAAACTGTCATCTCTAGGATTTTCTAAATGGCACATTTTTATGCAAGGAAATAGTGATTTTGTTTTTCACATTTTCCCCCCAAACTACAAATAAATACATATAATGTGTGTACTTTGTGTAGATGAAGGTTTGCAGGCTTGAAGCTTGTATCTTTTCCATCACTGCTCGACATTCTCCTCTCATCTCTAAATCACGCACAAAGACAAACACACACATAGCCCAGCTGTTTGTCCTTCAGTTATGTCATTTCTGGATTTGGAGCGACACCGGGATCCTCATTACATGTGACCCTGTCTTTCTTTACCGCGGGACAAGCTACGGATTTTACAGTGACAACTCTATAACAAATTGCTTTACAGGGAGCAGGTGATGGTGGCGATAACACTCGTCATCCGGCCCTCCCTCTCCTTCTGTCTCGCTTTGAGCCAGCTCCAGCTGTGGTCTTCAAGAGGCTCAGTGAGGGGGCCCGGGCTCCTATTCTAGGCCCATCTCATGGCTTGGGCTAATTTTGGACGGAGAAGAGGGGACGAGACGGGAGAAAAGAAGAAGAGAGCAAGAGGATAAGAAAAAGATTGGATCAACTGCATGCCACAGCACAGACCAGCGCTCAGATGACGGCGGTTGTGGCATTGTTGTGTGAGGCAGTCGTCACCGATACAGACGAGAGAATGAATTACTCTGAGGGACGGCGTTTTGCTTTTGTGCAACAGGTCTGAAACGAGAAGGTCGTAAATTTGCGGTTTAACTCATGACAGCGTACGCGCTCCCTCCTTGACCTCCGTTTTGTCATCTCATTCACACAACATGACACTGCAGCCGTGACACCATGTGTCTTATTGTATGTCTGCTTTTGTGCAGCAGTCATAAAGTACAGCACTTACCAGATCCGCCCAGGAGGGACATGTGGCGGCCGGCTGCAGCAATCCTTTTCAAGTTCAAGTTCAAGTTCATTTATTTATATATATAGTGCTTTATCACAAGCGTGTCTCACTCGACCTCACAGAGGAACGATCCAACAAATCTACATCAGAACAAACTGCAACAACATCAAGTTTTTAAAGTCCACTCCAGGAAAAAAACGGGATTCGCCAACTTTCTGAGGTTGGGCACTTAAAAAGAAATGTAATCCACTGCTCAGTGATTTATTCCTTGGAAAAAAAAGTTAATTATTACCCCTCTTGTCATGTGGAATCCTAACAGAAGTAGAGCCAAGATGCATTTTAGGTCATGACCCATAGCTTGAGTAAAAGTTTTCAAAAAGGCATCATTTTTTATCCAAGTCATGCAGCACTAAGCCTGAAGTCCGACTTTGAATATTAAGTCAGTGTTTGAATATTAATGTGAAATTTACGGTAAACGCAGATGTGTATGACGTCCAAGAGGCACAAGTTGTTCTCAAACAAAGCCAAAAGAGAAACCAAAAACCGGATTATGTGCTGCAGAGGCTGTCACTCACTATCAGGGTTTCACACAAGGTTCTAAAATACAGACTATTATGTCTTCTGCGCAACTCGTGGACTGTCTCCGAGCAGAGGACAACAGGAGAGAAGGGTGGCCATGCTGGCAGTGACAGCAGCGAGGACGTGGCCCCTCACAGCTCATCAACCTGAGCCTGTGTTTATGGAGGCTGAGAAAGATGGGGCTTTGCTGGAGGACCAGGCGTGCCTGTGCCGGATTTGGGATGCGGCCCTGCTGTCCTACACTGGAATGTTAATTAGGTGAGCTGAGCAGAGAAGAGGTGACCCCGTCCCGTTAACCAGCCAACCCTTCCCCAACAACCCAGAGGGGGATTTAAAGTGACGGAAAGCCCAGTCAGCATGTGCTCTGTGTGTGTCGGCTGGTTGTCATGTCAGGCCACAGAGAGCGCCTGTAAGTGTGTGTGTGTGTGTGTGAGGGAGCCGGAGACACTTTATATACTGTGGCATTACAGAACACAGAATGGTCAAGTGAAAGCATCTGTCTGTATTTCCAAACTCATCGCCACCACCCAGTGTCTTTCATAAGTTGCATCACTTAAACAACATACCACCAGAGCATTGTTTACAGCTGAGGCAACACAGGGCGCAAAATAACAAACAGCTCAGTCCACTTAAGGGTTTCATAACTTATCCTCGCAACCAAACGGGAGCAAAAGTTGACATTCTTCTTTTCAGCGTTCAAATCAAGTCAAAGACCTTATACACACAAGTACAGAAAATTGAACCATACACACATAAAATACACAGTGTGTATGAGTGTTACTGAACCTTTGCCTCCAGGGGATAGTAGAATAAAGCCACCAGTACCATACTAAATCACTGTCTTTTGTTTATCAGTGCAGTCTCTATTCTTCATAGTAACGCCACTGAATGTATTACACCAATTTTAAAAGCTGCTGTTACCATTTAAAAAGATTTTTCAAAAGTAACGTATGCAACCTGTTTATTGTTTGAGACACTGTTAACGATGTCAAATATTTGAGGAGCGATAATTCATGGATGTTTGTATTTCTCAGCGTGCTGGAAGCTTCTTATCTAATACTGACCTCTAGAGGACACTCTCTGGCAGTACAGTTCTAAAAACACTCCATACCACAGAGTTTTAGTTTAGTTTATTTATTTGCACATACATGTGTGTGGAATAGACAAAAAAATCTATTGAAGAACAATAATCATACACCAAAAAGAAAAAAAATGCATAATTGATCAAAATTTAAAGAATATGTAGAAAATACAAAATTATTTGTATTTACAAGCTGAAATGTGTTTCAAATGAATCAGTGAAGTGCGCCGAGTCCTTTTCAGATGTTTTATGAATAATGATAATGTAAGTGTTGACTGTAGAGATGGAAGTAAGTCGCTCCAAACAGACACTGGTCTGTATTTCAGTGAATATGATCAAGCAAAGTCCAACAATACAGAGGATAAGTCTTTACTTTTGTGAAATATGAGTGAATGTCTGAGGAAGTCTCAAAATGAGCTCTGAAAAATGCTAGACAAGTCGTGTGTCAGGTGTATGTGACTGTACATGAATAAACAAGTCTGGTACGTGTTCACATCAAAAACTAATAGATGATATTTTCTAAACAGGAGCAGATGAGTTGGTGTCATCAGTCTGGAAGCCATTATCTGAAGGAGCTGTACTGAAAGTAAAATAAATACATTCATCAGTTTGTAGGAGGATAATTAGTTACACTGTCCTGTCTTGTCCAAAAACTCTCATTAAGTTACATTTTAATTATCTATTGAATATACATGTCAGATTTTATCAGGCAGGGCAAAATGTTTTACAGCTTATGGTTATCACGAACATTTACTAATGCTTGAACTCTAAGATGAACTGTCTGGGTCTGAGTGTGATGTACAACAGGATTTAGTTAGTTACGTGTATTCCACTAAATTAGAGCTGCAGCGATTAGGTGATCAATCAGTCAGTCAACTGAAAATTATTGGTAACATTTCTGATAATAAATGAATCATTCATCATTAGAGCAAAACCAACTGAACCAACTTCCTGGTAGTTTTCCCCTTAAGTATGACACTTAAGTCTTCATTTCTCCTCTGCTGAGGGACTTGCACAGTTGCACAGAATCCCTTAAAAGGCTTCCTTGGTTTAGGAAAAACATTAACTTACTGCGTTGAGGAGATTTTACAGAGGTTTGTTACCTTGGACTCGGGTTAGGGTTAGGGTTAGTGATGCCTGTTAGCTGGCTTATAGTTAGGGAAACAATGACAGAAGAAAAGAAGACAAGAAAACCATGTTGGTCAGAGGAGGAAAAGATTATACTTGTGGAGGAATACAATCATAGACTGCAAAGTAATTTGATCCCCAAATACCAGAAAAGGATTGTAGGAAGAAACTGTGATGAAAATTAATTCAGTCAGATCTATAGAGTAAAATCAAAAGTGTGTCCACTGAGTTCTCCTGGTCGCAGAACACTCCTCTCGGAGTGTTTTATTCATTTGTCACCATAAACTCTGTCATGTTGCAGTTAAGATAGTCAGAGGTACCTTAACTTTTGTTTTTACCTTGCTGTGGTTGCTAAGGTTTTTCTGTGCACCTGTCTGGGGATTCCTTAAATATAAGACCAAGACAAGGAGAAAACCATAAATATTTAAGTGAACATTTTAAGGAGACCATAAGGAGAAGACATAAGAATGTTGTGCAACCAATTTTATTTTGAGGGAGCCTTAACTAGGACGTCAAGGAAAATCTGAATTTAAGGTGTTTTGTGTAACCAGCCCCTGGGTCCAGCTTCTCAGATGTGAAGGTTTAGTCCTTGTTTTAAGCTGCGACCAGCAGCTCTGTAGCTCGCTCTGTTGGTTGGTCAGTCTACAAAGTTTCCCCACCCTTTGGCAGCCATAGTTGTTGCCCTGAGAGGCTGAAAAAGTGTGTGTGTGTGTGTGTGGGAAGGTGTTTGTTTGTGTTCAATGCCAACTGGCTACAATGTGGTGTGGCCATGGTGGGGATGCCTGCATGTGCTCGACGCTATCGCAAATTCATGCTTGTTTTTGATGATCAGCCGGATATCTTTGGGTTTTGTACATTTGGTTGGATAAAGCAGGCCACGTGAGTGCTTCACCTCCAGTTGTGACAAATTATTGGACATTTTCTTGTAATTTTCTGTTTATAGAACAAATTATAAATCAAACAAGAAAATAACTGACATACAGTATGAACTGATAATGAAGCATACATTAGTCGCAGCCTGAACACTAAATCTCTCCATGTCATAGACTGTGAGCAGCTTCCTCTCATCACACTGCTGTCAGCAGTAATACAGAACCTACTCCACCACCTACTGGCAGCATATAATTCCTATGAGAATAAAATAAAAAGATGAATTCATGACGATCTTTTGGATTAATTTATTATATCTGTCACTTTCCAGCATTTACAGTACTGTGAAGGATCTGATAAACATAAAGATAAACCAACGTGTTGTCTTATGATAGAAATCAAAGCCACAGTTGACTATAAAATACTTGTGTGTTTCATAATGATTTCTTATAAATGACAAAGGCATGAATCACTTATATTAAAGAAGATATGGTACAATGGTGCCTGCGTATAATCTGAGCCTGTAAGATTATCATAACGGTAACATTAAAAGTAATACATGAGCAAAGCTCAGAGCAACACTGATGATTAGATTATCTGTTGTGTAAAACTATCGTACATCAATAACTAAGGAGCATTTATAAAATGAACTATACACTTTTATAAAAACAGCTGCGCACACGAGCACACTGACATGAGACACTGGAACATAGATTGGTCTGGAGACGACCGATAACATTTGGTGTGAAGGTTACAGTATTTATAATAACAAGCAACATACTAGAGTGAAAAATAATAAACTGATTTATATTCTTTGGAAATATGACACCATAAAAAAGACTTAATATACTGTAACAGTAAGATGTGCCCAACATACAGCACCGGCACGTCTGACGCTAAAATATCTGCTGTAACTCTTCATGTGTCCCAGCCCTTTAACCGCCACCTACAACAGTGCCTCAGCGCATTAAACAATCTAATAAATATAACAGTGTTTGAAGGGACCTCTGTTCAATAAGCACAGGACATAAATCCTGCCATGTATAAAACTTCAGCTATGAGATGTGGATGAATCCATCGTGTCACCAGCAGAGCAGCAGCTGACTCATTTAATGACGGCTCTGTTAATTAGAGGAGACCACCATGTCCAGTTCTTTGACTCCCTCCTGGCTGGAGGTGAGGCCGCAGCTGCCCGAGAGCGGGCTGTCGGAGAAGTGGCTGGCAGACCTGGGCACCGCGGCAGGGGAGGGAGGAGCCTGAGCCAGGCCAGGCTTCTTCGGGGGGATGGGCGGAGGGTTGCCCCTGTCTGCCCTGGAGATGGTGGGCGATCTGATCCCCTGTGGAAGCGCCCCCGCGGCCCGCCCGATGATCGGAGACAGGGGCGCAGCCAGGCTGCGGTAGTCTGTGCCGAAAGGTGAGTTGTTGGGCGCTGTGAGCTTGGACGTGGCGCTCTGCTGGACGGTGGTGAAGCGAGACAGGACTTGAGTGACCGTGCTCCGGGCCATCTGCTTGACCGGGCTGGTTTCTGGCGGGGAGCTGCTGGTCACAGGTGAGACATCCTTTGGCGAGATGGACAGAGCGGGCTGCGCCGCCTGGGATTGAGGCTCTGGTTCGATGGTGCCTTGGAACTTGTGACGAGCAGCGTGGAAGCGCTGGTTGATGCCGGCCTGGTAGGGAGACTGGTAGCTGCCAGGGCTCGGGCTGCCTGGTGGGCGTTTGGCGAGGATTGGCGAGGCGCATGGAGAGGTGGGAAATGATGTCTGGGATTGGTGATTTGGAGGACTTTCAATCCCGTTCTGTATGCAGACGTTCTCTGAGAGTGCGCTGTGCCCGTTAGTCTCCGTCGGACAGTGGTGACCGTTGACTTTTGGCTGCACGGGTTGCTGGTTCTCCTCAATGTCCTCAACTGTGATCGTGTCCACTGCTGTCTTTCCTGGGGAGACTTTTGTGGCCCACTCCTTTCCTCCTGCCTCCACTGGAGCTGTGACTGCCTCCCCAACATCTCCCATCACACTCCTCTCCTCCAGCTTCCTCTTCAGCTCCTCTACCTGAACACAAAATGAGGCAAAAGAGTCATTTCAAGCTGAAATTAGGCCGTGCAACGTGAGCCAATTTTCTTCACTTGCATCACGATGAGATGGAGGAGGCAGTTATTGAATGCAAAGTGTGCAATCTGCCGCCACCTGCATGATGAATATGTTTGAGTGTTCGCACCTGTTGTTGTAGCTGACAGCAGTGAGCTTCCTCTTTCTTCAAACGTGAGCGGAGCTGCTCTCGCTCCGTGTCAAACTCAGCCAGCTGCTCCTCCACCCTCGCCTCCATCCTCAGGGCTCTCCTCCTCTCATCCTCCAGCTCGTTTCTCAGAGCCTGGCAAGACGCCGCCTCCTGCGGGAGAAAAAGTCTGTTCACCCAGAGTGCAAAATAGAGCCCGGCCTGACGCTCGTAGCAACAAAAGAAAACTGCCTAACTTAACGTCATGATGTAAATACCTTGTCAAGTTTGCGGCTCAGCTCAGTCAGCCGGTGACCCTCCTCCAGAGCTCTGGCACTCGCCCACTTGCACTCTTTGGCCAAAGCGCAGGACAGCTGCTTGTGCTGAGCTCGTTCTTCTTCAAGCTGGTCAGTAATCCGCCGCTGTTCTTTTTCCAACCGCCGGACCTGGCTCCGCTCAAACTCCAGCTACAAACACACAGACGAGGCGCACGATAAACAAACTTCTCAGAGGTGGTAAACATTGTGAGACAGTATGGATGGTTACAGTTTAATTTAAAGTTTTGACACCAGTTCTTTTTTTGTCAAGCGAATTTAAAGGGAACTTTTGAAATGTTGCCCCCAAAATGATGTTAGACGCGTTTCCATCAACTGGTTTGGAGCGAATAAACTAGCCTCCACAAAGCAAGCTTTGTCAGTCGTTGGCAGCGTTACACATGACTGTCATACATCAGTAAACAGAGGAGGCAAAGTAAATGCTGTGACCTGGAAACAAAACAAATAACCTTGGCCATATAACACAAATACAGTGAAGAAAGTCTTCAGGATTTTTTTTTAATTGGGCAAGTTTACCTTTTCTTTTTTTCATGCTATTTGGGGACAAATTAAAACAGTAATACTGTAAGCAATTTTGTTGAGTTGCCTTTTATTGTGAAAGGTATAAGCAAAAGGGGCGAAGCTGCGATGCACTAATGTAGAAAATAATTACATGTATTAGCGCCTTGGTTTACGCTGGCTCAGACCACAAAGCCTCTGTGTTATTATTTTGTTGTCTACATGAGTATAGGTGCAACTTATTATAAACCCTAGCTACTATTTAAATGCAGTGGAAGACGGCGACGGCAGAAACAGCTTGCTACATCACAATTTATTTGGCAAAGGTGTTTCCGAATCTTATTAAGTGCACTCACACTTTTAAGACAAAAGTAAAAACCACCTCAAGCGAAAACTTTTTTAAATTAAATTTTTCCTTTTTCATACAACTTTTTTGGTGCAATACATCAAAATGTACATAAAATATGTGTATGGAAACTAGGGCTGCCCCCTTATAGTTGACCAGAGAGGTCATTAGTGGGCAAGATTTCATTGGTCGCTTTGTGGCAGTAAAAAAATAAGAATAAAAAAATAAAACTGAAAGTAGGAGCTGCGCCTTGTCAAAATAAATCAAAACCTATATGACTGGACCATGTGGGAATTTAATTTGAAAGGACAGAC
>JAPZEB010000012.1:12399563-12409659 GCA_029783705.1 Chaetodon striatus
TCCCTCCATTGTGACATTAGAAAGTGTCACATTTATCTTGACAGTGTACTCTTCTTCAACGTTTTGTTTACTTCCTGTATTTTTCCCACATGGAAATTCTGACCAATCAAGAGCAGCTTTTTTTGAGCAAGGCATGTTATCTGTTCCACAAACCAACTCTAGGCAATTATGCAATTTTGTAACAAAATTAGTCCCTGATTCGGACCAAAGCAAGTGAACTCTAGGTCTGAAAGCACCCTAGATGATGTTGAAACTGTTATTTTAAGGTAAAGAAGTTGAATGATGTTGCTTAAGTAGTCAAGGTGTGTGGTCTAGCTTAAGGAAAACGTGAGGATAATGCATAAAAGTACCTGGCAACTTAAACATCAGGAGCAAAATCATATTTCAGCTGGATAGGGTTACAGAAACATGGCAACAACACAAGCTGACACATTCATCTGGCACAGATGGATCACATATCAAACAGTCGGCTTCCAGCATCCAAGCTGCTCCATCATCTGTCTTAAATACTTAAAGCTGACCAGCTGACAGCGTGCGCATAACTTTCAAGTTCAGTGTTGGAAATAATATCAAACCACGTTGTCTTGTTTTTCCCACTGCATGCCCATTCATAATGGGTCTCGTGACAGTTGGTTATTTTGTGTTGGAAAAGTGATGTGGTCTCTTTGTAGTGTCTCTGCACTCTAACCTCACAGCTGTGTTGGTTCTGCTGACAAGCCCTGCGGTGTCCACACCTCAAACATCCAACCGCACTGTGGCCAGGAGAACGTATGCGGGCCCCTCTTTGAAATAAGATCAAAGCTGTTGATGTTATTACACTAAGCGTCCTTTTCAGATCATCATGTAGGATAGATGTACGCTGCCCTGGCTGACTACTTAATAACAGAAGTCTACTCGAGCATGAATCACATAAATATTCCTTCTGAAATGTGGCTGCAGAAAAGTCTCACTCGCTGCTGTTTACTAGACAGCGATCCACACCTGAACCAGCATTCATTCAACAGGCCCGGGCTCTGCTCTGAGCACTCTGTGGTCACCACAACTTTCCACATCATGAAGTCATCCAGAGGGGGGTGGGCTGATCTCCTGGAGCACTGGTTGCATAATGAGAGACAGGAGCCACCCGCCTTTCATATCAGAGCTGGTAGCTACTATATTTCCCAGGCATCTTTAGTAACCTCTGAGAGACGTGAACAGCAGTGAGCATATTAGCAGCAGTTACTGTGACAGTAATGTGGAGCAGTTTGCAGAACTGAGAAGAGGAATGAGCCGCGACCCTGGTGAACTGCACCTACAGCCTAATCCCTACAGCAGCGTCCTCGCACAAAGAAGGCACACAGTGTTTCAGTTCTGCCTCCACCAGCACTCATGGTCTGCGGCTTAACCACAGGGGTAAAATGCTAATTAAACTACAGCATACACACCTCCCTCGGTTTTGCTTTTACAGGCTTGCTCGCTAATTTCACAGGCCGCTGTAATCACTGTGCGAAGAGTGTGCGCTCTGTTGTGAGAAACGTCTGGCCCCAAAGGGAGCCTACATGTGTCATCATGCTTGTTTAGATCCTCATGATTTTTATATTATTTCACCTAATCCCCCCCGAGTTAGAGTTGGTAATCATGAGGGTATACAAACACTAAGCGACAGCATGGGAAACACAAATATTCCCACACGGTAGCTCCACTTCCGATGACGAAAGCCTTGTGTCCATAATCCTTTTTATCCCTGTTTGTTTTAAGCCCGGTCAGCCGTGTGCCTCGTCTGCAACACTGTAAACTCATTAAAAACACATAGCAGCTTTCTGCTGCAAAAACACGTGCTTTGCTGTGGTACAAAAAGGCCCTCAGTTTGTGAGGAGCTGCTTAAGACTCTTTTACGGTGCAGTAAAAGTGGAAAATGAACCTCCTTCACTCTCAAGTCTTATCAAAGTCCATAAAAAAAAAATACTTTTCTACATCTGAGGACAGTTTCTAAAAAATGGCTCAAGTCAATATTGTGGGGGACACGTGAAATGGGGGGTTTGGGAGTCCTCGGCCAGAAAATTTTGAGCATTAAACACGTAATTTCCTGCATTCTGGTTATTTTTTAATGCACTAATCAGGGTTGCAGGGGTGTATCGTGAAACTGTATACCGTGTTATGAAAATTGACGGCTATTATGACATCTACAGCTCATCTACAGCATTAGGGGAAAAAAAGCAACAGATGGTCTCACCTGCACGCACACGTCTCCTTTCCTCCTCCACTGCCTGTCAGACTTTCTATACATAGTTCCATTTAAAATAATGTTTTTAATTATCATAAGGCATTTTTTCAAGAACAAAAAACTACTGTTTTCATTCCTATAAGGGTCACTGTAACTGACAGGGTTCCCACACATTTCCAGGGATGAAATTTCCGAACTTTTCCATGACTTAAATTATGGAAGGAGCCTTAATTTTTAAAGCAAATCTTACACAACTTGCCCTGCATGTTTCAAACATATCTGGCTCAAACTTTATTCAAACATAATTTCAACTAGCTGGCATTCATGAGGGGATAGGGGAGAAAATTAGGAAACGTGCGTAATGATAACAACATGTCACACACGTTATCTCGACAGCTACAGAAAATAAATTTGCCATTAGGTTACATTGAGTGGTACTTTATCCACAAAATGTTACTTTAACAACTTCATTAGACAAAACAATATTCCACGACCTTTAATAAAACTTTCAATGATCTGTAGTAATTGCATGACTTTTCCAGGCATGGAAAATGTGCTTTTCCATGACCTTAGAAACCCTGAATTGTTAATAACAATGCCATAACTGTATAATACCCCATATTGTGATATCATAACATTTTCTGAAACGGTCATTGTGCTGTGAAAATATCACCTGTTGCAACCCTGGCACCAATTTGTGCCTTTTCTGCAACAGTTTATGGTATTTTTTATTTAATTTAACCTTTATTTAACCAGGAAGTCTCATTAAAATTGAAAATCTCTTTTACAAGAGAGACCTGGACAAGGCAGTGGCCAATCAGGACACATTTAAAATGCAACACATACAACATATAATACAAAAATCCACAATAAAACAACCACTATTCAAACATAGTGGCCTCTCAAGAAAAACAAGCACACGTCTTCTTTATGATGACCTTAAATTGATAAATGGATGTAAGTGTCTCTAATTTTAGATCTTTTTGATGATTATGAATGTCTTTAATTTTGTCAGAGTAAAAGTCCTCTGCTACTTTATTGTTTTCAGAGGGGGAGACAAATCCACATGTTCTTAATGTTGAGGGGGACATGTCCCCTGCGTCCCTGCCGCCCTCGAAATCTATACCGATGCACATAATGTGCACAATATGTTAGATTACCATCCAGCAGTATATAAACACATGCAGTGCTCACAGTGCAACAGACGGCCATGTCTCTGAACCTTTGAGGAACTTTTTTCAGTCACATCCTCTTCCAGCTGGTTTTACAAAGTGTGCATGAGTCCATGTCACAGACTTTGGCCCACAAAATGAGGGTCAAGTGAGGGGAAGTTGAGCCTGAGAGGTCTGTTCAGTTTCCGTGTGCTGCTAATCAGGATGGCTGACCAGATGCTGCATGTCTGCACACTACAGCAAATTGGATTTGGAAGCCAACCTCATTTTTTTGTAGGCCACTTATTGACTCACTCAGCTTGTTGCCTACTGGTTCTGATGCATCCTTGTGTTTAGGAGAAGCATTAAAAACAAATAAGATGAACTGGAGTGTTGACAGTGTTGAGTACACAGTGGTTATTTAACGAGCAGAGCCACTGTAAATGAATTCACTCAGCACTGTGATGAAGATCAAACAGTCATCAGCAGCAGGCTGGCTGAAGGAGGTGACACATCACTGACGCCTTTCTTCGCGGAAAGAGGTTTTCTAAGGATACATTTTCGTGTATTTTGGCATTAACTAAACACACCTTCGTGACAGTTAATGTGGACAAAATGCAGTCCTCACGGTTCGGCCTGTAGCTTCAACAATTTTGCTCTCGCACGTCTTTTTTTTCTTTTCTTTGGACCAAAAGTGGCAAAAACGCGGTGAAACACTGCACATTATCCTCTCTAGCTTCACACCGCCGACACTAAAACGTTTTCTGCGGCTCTTCTTACCTTCATGAGGCCCTCTGAGGTCTTTGAAAACTCCAGCATGAACTTTTCTCCTGTCAGGAGATTTCTTTCACTTGATTTGCGTCTTCTGATCCCGACGCAGCGGAACAGCTAGCGGCCAAGCACTGCTCTGACTGACAGCTAAAGCAGCCAATAGGCGACGCGGAGCTCTGGGCGCTGACCAATGAGAGACCAGCTTGTGGGAAAACGGGGGCGGGGACTGTGACGTCCCACCCCCTGGATGCTGGTTGGATTTCTTTGTTTAGTGTGACTTGAGTTTCTCCTCTTAAGGAATTTCATGTGGGCACGTAAAGAGTTTCAGCACGCTGTTTTAATTACTTTACAAGCATACTGCTCAGCGACAGTGTAAATCATAACCAATGGCATGTTTGTGGTTATAAATAGCGACTTTATTACCCGTTTATACAGTGTTGTTTTGGTCTTGTTGTCATCTGTTGTGATAGTATTCCAGTTTAATGGGGTTAAGCCAGGTAATGTGGGACACTGGGTAAAATGGGACAATAGTAATTCAACATAAGCAGCCAAACACCAAACATAATATTGGAATTTTGTTTTCTTAAGATTTCTGCAGCTAAAACAACAACTGTGCACTGTTTGACATATAATCCAAATAAATTCACAACACACTACTTTTTATGGGAAAGGTTTCTGATGAGTAGCATACTAAATTGACAGAAAATATTATAAAATCAGACATATTTCTGAAGTGAACCCAGCATGATTTTAGGCCACCAGGTACCATTAAATCATGACTTATGCTATCGTGTGCCTCCATGTCATAATACGGATATTTTTAGTATTTTTGTCACTGAAAAATATGACAGATGATGCACTGAGTTCATGTCAGTCACACTATACACATACCATCAACCTGCCAGGGACTGCAGATGAACATTAGCCTGTATGACTAAATTTGGCTCATTAACGTGACTTAAGTGATCATGTAAATTAATCTGCATTGTCCCTTTCAAAATAAAATAAGCATAAATAGTCCAGAGGTAGCCATCAGTAGCCCCTCTTACACTGCCTCCTCAAGGCGGGACTTTCATGCCGTCATGCAACCCAGCCCAGGGAGATCTAAAAAGCAGCTGGTGGCAGTTAGGAGCTAATTCAAAGACGAAGAACAGCAGCAGGAAAGGTCCACAAATTAGAGAAACAATGAGGTCCAGTAGCTTGTCACCCTCCAAGCAGAGGGCAAGGTCAGTCACCATATAACAGGGACAGTAAATGATTGTTATTGACACATTAATGCCATTGTTGTTGTTTATGAAGGGTCGCCGTCGCATATATTATAAGTCACACTAGAGGCTGACACTGTGTTGTTACATGTCACGCCTGTCACGCCTCTGTTGCTTCCACTGTGCTGGTATGCTGCGCCGCCGTTGTTTGGTTCTGTGTAAAAATGCAAAGGCAGCTTAAAGAAAGGACTTTGTAGCGGCCCTCTGACACAATCTGTGTAAAAAGGGCTCCAGTTACATGCACACATGTCCACTGCAGACAATATGACATCAAGGAAACAGAGCAACAAGAGAACAAGGAAAGCATAGCAGAAAAGTTGGACATCTTTTTTAAAGAATAGTTAAGTTGCATTAATGATTTAATTACTTAATGACTGAACTGACAGATCGATTTAACCTTTTAGAAAACAAACAAACATGCCCGTCCCATCCTTACCTTACCAGCTGTCCCATTTTACCTGAACATATCATCAGAGCGAGGTGGGGGTTCTTGCTGAGTTTGAGGGTCCGAAGCTTCTAAAGTATTTCAGTTTCAGTTTTGGTGGTTGTCTTTTTAACCTACCAAAACTGTCCCGTGTCACCTGACTATACCATATATTAAATTATAATACATTGATATGGTTCAGGATTATTCTGTTGTGTTTGGGTAGTGTCCTTCAAAATGCAGCTGACAGGATGCAATAGGAAACATACTCACATACTTTTTTGTTATTGTGTAACTTTCACCACAGTATTGGTGCAAAAAAAACCTCAAAGTATTTTTTAGCACACTGAAAAAAAAAAAAAAAACATATAAGGCTAACAAGATGGTATGCAAAGTGAGGGAAATATAAAATATAAAAACATTCAAACATCCACAGGTCCACAGGTCATTCTCTCACAGAGGTAATGAACAATGCATTCAATGTTATAAATCTCACCGTACAAAACCATCCGATCATTTTTATCTCAATCATTCCAACATTATTAATTATTCCAGCAAAAGCATCCTTTGCATTGATTCCTGGATTTGTGGGATTACAGTATTATTGACTGCCATCTGGTGGCACAGTCACTGTAAGAGCCAGATTATTATAGTCTGCAGGGCTATGCGAAGGCTGTGTGCTGTTGGAGAAATGTCAGCGGGTTTCTGAGTTCACCTGGGAAATCAGGAGGTTTACAGACTGTAGATGGAGCCAATATAACAGCCAGCTTCAAACTAAAAGCACTGACAGCTCTCCGAACAGGAACAGTTTGAGGTATTACGGTAACACACCCTGTGCTTCTGAAATCACAGAAACAGACTTCCCACAACTCCTGTCTCTTATTAGCAGCGCTCAGGAACATCACAAAGTTAACTGTGGAGGTCTAACTCTACAGGGGGTGGAGAGGTGGGTGTGGTACAGCTGTGTTTTTGTTTTTTGTTGTTGTCAGCCGTAAGGCACAGAGCTCCAGATGCCATGTGACAAAAATCATATGAGGTATTCACTGTGTTGTAGACCTGAAAATTCAAAGCTGTCAAGGCCTGTAATACATAATAGCTGCCAGTAGAGTGCAACGCTCACACAACTCAAGTCAAAGTTACAGAAAGTGGTTTTGTCACAAAGCATGCATGCAGAGAATAGTACAGAGGATACAAGCTTTGCACCGTAACACTACAGCACTTTTACTGTTACTGGTTGCATGTAATGTCGGTGACAAGCTTATTCTACTGATGCACTCGTAAATCATGTCTATTGAGCATCAGCCAAATACTCAAACTGTGATTGAAAATACAACACTGCACTCTCACTGTTAGAAGAGAACAAAACACATGAGTGCACTCTGGTGTGTTAGACAGCAATTTTTGCTTGAAGTTAGGAGACATACCACCTTGTGTCAGCGCTAAATTGGCACAGTTTGCACAACAGAGAGCCTCCTATCTGTGGCTATGCAGCATCTTTGTGCTATTTGATAACCGCGTCCCTTTTTTTCTGCTATCTTGAGGGTATACAGGGAGCAAAGTCAGAGAATTGTCGCTCCTGATAGGCCGCTGGTGCAGGGAGCCTCTTCAGCCCTAATAGAGAGTCTCTATTTCAGGCTCTTCAATTAAGCCGCTCTGTTAAGCCTGCTGACTGGCTGCTGTGGAGATCTCTGTCCTCAGAGTCTTTGTCCTGTGTCCTCGTCTCCCTTTGCAAAACAATTTACAGGGTTAAGTTTTCCATCTACTTTGGTTTAGTGCCGGGGAAAAAAGTGGGTGCAAAGGTCATCCGCTTCAAATTGTTCAATTTCGAAGGATTGTTGGCCGGTGTTTGCCTCTCAAACCAGAACATATGTAGAGGCTGGTGGAGAATTGAGTTGGGGAAAAATTCTAGTTTTCCTGTAATCATTGAAAATATCAAAACATTGGTTTGGTTTTTAAATTTGAACTACTTTTACTTGGCTATTTCCATTTCATGCTAGTTTTTACCTCAACTCCTCTACAAAGCAGAGAGAAATATCACTCCTCTACATTTATTTGACATTTATAATTGCAATTTATTGTATAGATTATTATAAATAATAACAATCCATAGCACTCATAGTATACATTAAATACATTTTTCTAATAATACTTTCATGCTTTTACTTGTATTTTCGAGGGGACTTTTATGTGTAAAGAGGTATTTTTACATTGCTGTATTGCTATTCTTATCTATGTAGAGGATCTTAGTGAATTCATCTCTACTATATTAACATCAACAAATCTTCCAACCCATTGGACCGCATAGTTCTTAGTTCCTACTCTCTAATACAACCTTCAACAGTGTTTCCTAAATTAGCCCCCAGACCTCTTAGGTTAGGTTTAGCAGAAGAATTATGGTTTGGCTTAAAATAAGTAACTTCGTTATGTAACTTAACTTCAACGTTAAGACGTCAAGTTAAGTAGGCCATGTAACATGACGATGTGACGTTTAGTTGCATAAGAGACATACTTATTTTAAGCCATGAGTTAAAATAACTCGGCGTTGACTTTTGTGTTCACAATGGACTTAAAAAGTGGTCTCCTGGTCAAAGTCCTGTGTTCGTTTGATGTATCACTGCCCAAACTGTACAGGAAACATGATCCATTCAGGTCCTGTCCCCTGCCCAATGGGCTGTCCTGGGCCTAACCATTCAAGGTCAATGCCCTGATCCCAACCACCTTGTCTTGAACAGATCAGGGTCCCAGTACTGATTTGGTAGCTACATGACTTATTCATCCACCCCATGTCCCCAGTTTCGCCGCTCAGCCTTGCCTCCAGTTTTTGTCCAGTAGTCATCCAGTGTATAGCAGTGAAGAAAAAAATCACCCGCAGCCCCAGAGGCATCTTCTTCATAGACCACTGTTATAAAAGAGACATCTGTCAGACTGTTAACAACCTCGAACTGCAAACAAGGTCAATTATGCCTATTTTTATTATGAGCTTTTGATCCATGGAGAGTTTTATATCTGTAAAACTTTCCTTCAGCCAAAAAAAGTGAATTAAAAATCTGTGACACCATCACAATGTGAAGTCTATAGAGACAGAGTACAACGCATCATACTCTGAAAACGACGCCCACTGAGGGGAAACTTATAGCGCTACAATATGAAACTAAGTGCTGACACAAAAAGCCTGTAGCTCGCTAAAAACATTAGCTATCAGCATGTTAAAGGATTATTGAACACCTTGTGTTTACCACAGGGGAAACACCAGTTTGACAAACTTAGTATTGGCGATCTGTCTCAGTGTTCCCACTCTGAGATTGCTTATCTTAAAGACATGATTCCACTGAATGGTCAGAAATGACATACTTTGACATTCACACCTATTTGATTGAACCACTGGGTAGGATCATCATTTAAGCTGACAAAGATTAAAACCAGGCCATACAAAGCTTAGTTAGCTGTAATCCCTACAGTTTGTCTGGCCAACTGAGTGTCAGGATCCCACAGTTTCTTCAACATTCCTGCTGATGCCTTGTGTTTTATTGCTTAAAAGCTCAGTTTTTTGATTTAGCATCTTGCAAAAACCTAGTTTTGGATCTTTACCATATTTATAGTGCATCCGAACACATAGCAGCTGTTAGGTATTTTTGTGTTGTTTGCTAGAGGACTTAAATGACAAGGAAGCACCTTCACACAATACAAAGTCAATGGAAAGTGATGAATTGTTTTCTCCTCCAGTGGGGGCGGGACTTAAATGCGCTCTGTCTCTATGATCTGAGCGGAAACTCACAGGTGGAGCTCGCTGGAGAAATGCTACTGTGCAAATTCAGTGGGCTGCATATCCATGAAATAAACCTGTAAGCTAGACACCTTTTTGGAGTATGCACCAGACAAGCACTTCTCGTTAGACTAAACAGGCACCATCTTGGAGTCCCGTATCCAAATTTGATAATACATCCATAATCCACCCCGACTGCCTGGTTGTGTAGGCTTTATCCCTCTCGACTTCTTCCTTGCTCCCGTCATAATAACTATGGCCACTAGAGGTCGTCGCCTACACCAAATGTAAATATGGATCGTAAGCTGGCCGTAAACGGCCTATGGTGTCATGTTGTAGGGGGTGAGGGGGCAGTCTCATTAATATTGTTAATTTCTGATGGATTTCCTTTTTCTGTTTTGTGTATTTCTTATAAATAATTGTCATTTTTAGTATTGATGACAAAATACTGTAATATCTAAACCCTGCAGTCGTACAAATCCTGTTCAAAGACCTACAAGTCAAAATTTTGTTGTGTCA
>JAPZEB010000012.1:12481667-12492882 GCA_029783705.1 Chaetodon striatus
TTGATCTGGTCCGCTTGTAAATGCTGCCGTGAGAACATGAACCAACTCTAGGCAATTATGCAACTTTGTAACAAAATAAGTCCCTGATTCAGACCAAAGTCAGACAACTCTAGGTCTGAAAGCACCCTAAGGTATTCCCAGGCCAGATAAGCTATCCCTCCACCATGTTGTGGGTCTGCTGTGTCATTCCAACACACAAGGCATATTTAATCTTCTGTATGAGACGTACCCGGCTTTCAAGTAACTCTAGTGTAAACATATCCACAGCAATGGTGTCAGCAAGAGAGAAAAAGTCAGAGTAGGGCAGGGGAGAGGATGGGTGGATGGATGGGTCAAACAAATACAGGACTTTCGCTTCTGCTGTTCATGTCTTGTTTTTTTTTTCAGACTACGCTATGTAGTGAACATATGTGACATATGAGTTGTAACCTGAACATAATTATTTTAACCCAAACTATAATCATTGTTCTAAATCTAACCAAGTAGTTTTGTGGCCTAAACCTAAATTAATTTTGGTGACGAAACCTGTTTCCTTTCAACACAGCAGTTTATTTTGAAAAGACACCATGCGTATAATGAGCAGAAACTGACCCACCATCCCTGAGTATCCAAAACTGACGCTAGAGGGGTTTGTAGGGTGTCATAAAGCAAGGAACCACAGAACAAGCTGCTACATTTGAGGAGTTGGAGGTGTGAACATGTTGGACAATAGGGTTGAATGTCAGTTTGAAATTGATAGCAGTTTCTCATGTTAAAGTGGACTAGTCATGCACCCAGACCCCCTCCCATTGTAACTTTGTTAATGCATGATGTCACCTGCCTTCCTCCTTTGCTCCCTTTATCATCACTACAGCCAAACATATCTCATTTTGGGGCACTAGAGTCTAATTGTTGCATGTCTTATCCCTGTATCTGTCTTTCCACATTTCCTCTCTCTGTGCTGTCAAAGAAATAAAGCCATAGTTTCATTAGATTAAGTTGATACAGGACATATTTATTACTTACTATTAGTGGTTTCTGAAAAATCTCCTCTTCCACCCTGGATGGATGCTAATCAAATAATGAGAAGTCTGTGATTAAAGCTATGGGTTACTGATAAGTAAAATTACATTTTTCATGCAGTCCTGCTACATAACAGCATGCATCTGCTGCCCCACACAGAAATATAATTATCTATTACAAATTTCATGCTTAATTATAATTTAATTAGTGAGGATCACTTCTTCTTATATGATGAGGGGATTTAATTGAGCAAATTAGCCACAGCAGGAATGAAATGCTGGAAATGTAAAGGTGTCTGAGAGATGTTTGTGTATAAGATATAGGAAAAGAGGGATGGAGGAGATTTATTAGCAGTGGCTTCTCCCAATTGATGAAGTATTAAATTACTTTTAGCCATAAAGGGTGACAAAGTTGGTGCCAAAATAGTTTCTATGTAAGGGTATTGCCCTAAAATTTATCTTAAAGGTCCAGAGTGTAGGATTTAGTGGGGTATATAGGCAGAAATGGATTATGGTATAATGAGTGTGTTTTCTTTAATGTGTAATCACCTGAAAAAAGAAGTGTTGTGTTTTCGTTACCTTGGAGAGAGCCATTTAAATCTAGGGGTGTCACAATCTATCGATCTGGATAGATCGATCATTCAGTAATCAACAATCCAGTACCACTGATGCAAAGTGAAAACATCGATTCATATCGTCATCTTTAGGTTACACATGTATTTTAAAATTCTGTGTCACTGTCACACTGAGCAGGCATAATCCCATGTGCTGTTTCATGTGTTGGTGGAGTCATTTTAAAGATAATTTTACTTCACTTGAGCAGTTATAAGTCTTTCCATTACTTATGTGTTGTTTTTATCTTTACTGGCCCAAAAGCAAAAAAAAAAAAAAGGTTGTAGTAACTTCTTCTGTTTAGCTCAGTTCAGACCAAAGACTCGCAACAAGACAAGTTAAAACGAACAACTACTTGCAATGTGTCGTTCGGCAATGTTGTAAAAACCTGCTGGTTCACACCAATGCAACTAGTTGACATGGTGTATCATCTCTATGCAATAACTCTCTGTACTTCTGTCCTGATTTGAAGTTTTTCAGGTTTATTTTGTGGCTGAATATAATTTGTAGCCTCTTAAAATATGAATGAGGACAGTGATAGTGAGATACTGGCTACAGCTGCAATTGTAGTTGTGAAGAAACTGTGAAAAACATCAACAAAATGAGCATCAGATGGACTGTATTCATGATAAATACACCACAATAATATAAGTAAGCAGCGCCAATTAATCAGTCAGTGAGAGTGTGTGAGGGGGCATGAGCACATACAGCGAGCAGCAGCTGCGACCCACCGTGCAACACCTGCACACGTGAGGACAGCAACGGAGGGCTCAGCAGGGAAAGAGCACTTGCCACAGCAGGCGAGCACGCTGTCTGCGGTCATTTTGACTTGACCAACAGATTTGACATGCTATATGTTCTGCCAGTGATTTGACCAGCTGAGTTGCAGGTGACGTCATCAGCCGGCTTGAGTCGAGCTCAGACGGCCAGGTCATACTGCTGCAACTTTCTAAAATGTGTGTCTTGTTGCGAATCTTTGGTCTGAACTGGGCGTAACAGATTGTATTTAATGGACAAACGATAGCGTCTCATCGATCGCAGGCCCCTGAATCGCAGCTAATCGAAACTGTATCATGTCAGACTTTGTAATATCAGTAAATATCGTATCATTGTCTAAAGAATCAATGTTATGTTGTAAACTGATGAAACTAGTGATTAACACCTTTACTACACAGAGAGTGAGTCCTTGTCAACGGAGTCATGTTGCACTGCCACATTTCTACAGTAGCCCAGAACAGACATCAGTCATGATAGTTAGCAGCCCCTCAACAATGAGAGCATCCGAAAAACACTGATATTTTTTTTTAACATGAAACAGCTTTACTCGGTGTTTTTACCAGTCCAAATCAGCAGGTCTGTTTGTTTTGAAGAGGAAAAGACCTCTGCAGATAATTCAGCCCCTGGTAAAATCTCTCCATAAATATGGATCTCAAGTTATTAGAGAAAAATGGTGAGCACACATCAGCAGGTTCTGGGCTGGCGGCCCGTCTGCAATGAGCTGAAGAGTGTCAAGAAAACAAAGATTTGTAATGTGAAACTGCTTTATTCAGTGTTTTTACCAGGTTTAATCACCTGCTCCATCTGTTTCGGAGAGGAAGACACCTCTGTGGATAACTCAGCCCCCGGTAAAAACCTCCTGAACAATGAACACTGACGGAATCCTAACCAGGAGTTCAGGATTAGCACGTGGGAGAAGTTCAGCTTGTTGCAATCTGCAGTCTTCATGTTTAGATGCCACTAAATCCTACACACTGTTCCTTTAAAAGAGAATACTTATTTTTATCTTTGGCAAATACCCATGATAGATGTGAAATATTTACTCCAACTAAGAAAAGGCCTAACAAAACAACTGCTGGAGGTGTTTTATTCGTCCATCCACACATGTAGGGTCTAAAAGTGTGTCATCGAAAGCTTTGCTTTGACCATCACCCCACTGTGAATGATCCCTGCGCTCCAGGACACATTTGAGGCCAATTACGCTTTACCTGCTGCATCACAAATACCACATTTGTATCTGTCTCTTCATGTGGACTCCCGAAGTGGGATGCCACTCCTCTTGAGTGATACAACAGTAGCTCCTTGGGTCTCCCGAGCCTTTCTGGCAGCCTACTTTCTCCTGTAACCTACTTAGGAGGCTTTTTAAAAAGATCCCAAAGAAAGCTTTTTCATTTCTGTTCCCATCTCACGCTCTCTAATGGAGCCGGATGGAGAGACAGCTGATTGGAGGTGAGGAGGGATATACCGTAAGAGAAGGTAGACACGTGGGAAGGTGGTTAGTGGAGGTATGTGATTGGACGGTAATGTAAATGAAGCAGCGGTGGCTCACCGCTAGGAATCTTGTCAGCCAACTGGAGGTCAACTGAGGTGTGAAGTAAACTGTGTTTGTCTCATTATGTATTAAGCATATTCTGTGAAACTAAATCATTGTGCAGATGCTGCCTCGTGTTGCTATCAGTAATAGTAACATTAATTTACACCTCTGCAACAAACAAGACCTTCTTGCTCACTAAAGCAGATGTCTCATCTCCTGTAAAGCCACTTTCTATCGTTAAATCTTGGCAGTTCCTTTTGCCGCATTATTGTTTTTAATCAGCCAGTAGTCTTGTTTATATCTCACAGAGATTCTTGTGCTCATTTATTGCCTGCAACAACTGTATACTATCACAATAGACAAACAATGTCATAGCTTTCATTTTTAAATCCCCTGTTTAGGTTTGTTCAAACGGCCCCTCAGCGTCCTTGGTTATGTTCTGCATTCTGTATTTTGAAGATGAAATGTACTTGAGCAGCTGTTTGGAGAGACTTTGTCCAGAAGGGTGGCTCTACTCCAGTAAACCACTTCTTACTCACTAGTGATCAGCTGCGTCTGGTTGACCATCTGTGGTGGATAACAGGTCCCTGCTCTCTGACTGGCATCATCTCATCTTTTTTTAGTTTTTCCTGCCAACGCGTCTCTACCCTATGAGATCGTCTGTGTTGTGCTTATCTCGTATTAATGCAGCTACAGTGGCACAAGAGTAGTATTATGAAGGAGAAGCTCCATAATTGAAAATTGAAACTGGAGAAACGGCACAATAAAGTTTTACCTTGAGGCCCATAGACAGTAGGTAATGACATGTTCTTTTGAGAAGTACCACTGCAGCTTGGTTAAGAGAGAAGTGGAGGGTTGCTGGTTTAAAATTTTAAATTGGCTCAGAGATGAAGTGCATGAATAACCTACCCCCAACAAGGTACTGAACCCACAGCTGTTCTCTTGGAGTTAATCATAGCCAACAACAGGAGCAGCTTCCCTCCAAACAGTCCTAGTTGTGTGCAGGACAATCTCTTGTATACTCAAATAAATAAAACAGATAAAGTGGGATGCTCACTGCCTACTCTCAACCATAACAATGAAACATCAGTATGTTAACAATTGGGTGCATTGCAGCCATTATCTGATGTTTTTTTATGTGTACATTGAATATGAGCATATAAATAGGTGGATTCGAAATGCATTCAGTGTTTTTTGGAGGTAAGATAGCTGGCCACGAAGCCCCGTCGATTGCATTGGTCTGTAGTTGGGTTTCCATCCAAAGTTAGTGCAAATTTTAACCACGTTTTCAAAGAATCAGCAAAAGAAAATGCAAATTTACACGGTTTTTGACCCACTACTGTTATGTGGATATTGAGAGTTAATTTATTGAGATAAGCAGTAGGTGGTGCTAACTCTCCAGACAGATGCCACGAGACATGTATAACTCCAGACGCATTACGTTTGTGGCGTACACGATATGCCCAACAAACCGCATTCAACACAAGTGCAAGACAAACCCACCAACGGCTAACTTAACCCTGCTACAATAAAAAATGTTGCAATAATCCACTTTATAATTTGTAATAGATGAAGATGTGATTCACTTTGTAATTAATGAGATGTAACCCTTTCCATTACCCTTACCGTAACCTCAACCACCTCTCCTTTAACAAAATACTTCATAGCTAACGTTAGCCAATCCCTTTATTTAGCATTAACATGAGCAATGAGATGTAGCCTTACCATTACTATTACCCTTACCCCAACCACCTCGCTTTTAACGTAAAACCTCATAGCTAACGTTAGTTAATAGCTAACTTAGCATTAGCATAAGTAAGAAGATGCAGTCTTCCCATGACCCATACCCTAATCTCAACCACATCTCTAACGTCAGCTAATTGTTACCCTAGCATCAGCATAAGTAACAAGAAGTGGTCTTCCCATTACCCTTACCCTAACCTCAACCACGTCCCTTTTGTTCTAATACTTCATAGGTAGCTGATCGCTAACTTAGCATTAGCATAAATAACGTGATTTAGCCTTCCCATTACCCTTACCGTAACTTCAACCACCTCTCGTTCAAGGTAATACTTCATTAGCTTAAGTAACGGGACGTAGCCTCCCATTGATGTTACCCTAACCTCACCCACCTCCCTTTTGTTCTAATACTTCATAGCTGTCTAATTGCTAACTTAGCATCAGCATAAAATCATGATAGTGAGATGTAGCCCCCTGTTAATCTAATCCTTACCTTAACCACCTCTCTTCTAACATAATAGTTCATAGCTAATTATTTAGCTAACTAGCTTCATTGCTTACTTTTTTCGTTGGGACTTCCGCCACCAGTCCAAGGAGTGGAGGGGGCTGATTGTGGAATGACCTGTAGGGTGTGGTGGGTGACTCATATAGCTAGAGGCTAGGTCACATAGCTGCTCCAGCTGCAGTTATACCTACTTGGGTGCCACTGCAGAGGACCGCGCAGGAACATGACATAATTAAAAGATCACCAGACATTAACACCCTGCTCAGGATGAATAATATTAACTGTAATGAACACATTTCTCTTCATTTGTCCAATAATTTGGTTTATGTGGACCTAGCTTAGCTGTAGTTTGTGTCCAGCGGTAAGCAAATGTTAGGGATTTTAAAAGGTTCATCATGATATGATATTATTTTGACACTGATTTATTGTTTGGTGATATCGCAATGTCTGCCATGATTCAATTTTGATTCAGTCCAATTGAGGGGCCTGTGATTGATATGCGCCAATAACAGTAAATATCCTCGTTACCTTGATCTTGGCTGGGTGCTAGGCTGCTAGCACTGGTTCAGTGTTTAGGAAAGAGGTGTGCTTGGACGTAGATGGTTACACAGACATGCCATGGGAATGTCAAAATAAAGATTATCTTAAAGCTGATGATACAGTACCTGTTTGTATCAATGTTCTCACTTTGCATTGCTAATATTGTATCGCTGATCATTGAATGGATATATGAGCCAGATCAAAGTAGTGCAACTCTGCCTCTGTGCAGGCTCACAGGACCACTAACATGGCCCACACTCCCAGTCATGTATTTTAATTGACTGATGCATACATAAACTACAATATGGGTTAACTGTGATTGCAAACCCACCATGAAAAGGCAGTGTAAGGAAAGTGTACAAACTGTTTTGGCTTTCTGCGTGACCCAAATAATATTTGTGAGGCTAAACTTAAAATTTTATATAACGTTTTCTCAATTATCCAGTCCCTGTGCCTCTGATTAGGGGCAGTAGAGGATAACGAGTCAGCATCGCTGGAGCCACAGTTTTGTGGGGTGTTATTGTCCATTTCCACTCCACAAGAGCTGGTTTTGGATGGCCCTTAATATGACAAATGCTCCATGCAAACACATAAACAGAGACGGACTTGATTGAGCTATGTCACATTCACAGTCATTCTGCTGGCATTAAATTTTCCCTCAAAACGCAATTGCTTATGCAAAATACTTGCATATCAAAGCAATTTGTAGGACAGTGGGTTGGCATTTCATATCCAGCTGTCCTTTGATATTATGTCAATTTAATCTGGCTCCTGCACAGTCAGTGCAGAGTTTGTTATTGCTCCGGTGACGGAGCTCAATCACAGAATTACCAGATTGGCCCATTAGGGAGGGAATGACGGGACAGCACTTCCTGCTTATTAATTGCCACATTTTCATTTCCTTGCCCCCAATACGACACAGGAGGCAAGTTCCCCAGATCCACCGCTAATTGTGTTGCATTCCATCACATCATGGTCGAGGAAATTCGAGAACCATTGATCAAGAGTTACAGCTCCTTCCACTGGATACACCCCTGGTGACGGAGATTGAGGCCAGGAGGAAGAGAAGCAGAACTCAAGCAGAGATGAGAAACTAATTGGTTGCGGGTTGAATCGTTGGCTGAAATTATGACTCTTCTTGTCCAATATTAGACTCACCAGATGTCACAAATTCATGTGTTGGAAAAGTTCACAATGAACATCAATTAGAATGTAGAGTCCGCAGCAATGTAGCAGTGTGAGCACTTCTTCACTGTAAGGACACTGAAGGTGGAACAGGCTCCTGCGTCTATGCACTGTACTCAAGATGGATCATTGGGAACCAGACCTGATTCTTAAAATGCTTTTTATGCCTCTGTGCCTGTGACAGTTGTGGCCTGAGGCGTTTTGTTTTCAGGTTGTCTGTACATCTCTCTGTCCTCACTATTCTCAGCAGCACAATATCTCAAGAACACCTTGAGAAAATTTCTTAAACTTCAGTACAAACATCCACTTGGACTCAAAAACAAATTGACTAGATTTTGGTAGTCAAAGATCAAGGTCACTGGGACCTTGCTAATATTTCATTTCATTTCATATCGTGGATACAATATCTCAAGAATGCATTGAGGGCATATCTTCAAGTTTGGCACAAACAGCCACTTGGTCTTAAGGGTGAACCAATTATAGTTTAATAGTCATGGGTCTGAGGTCAAGGCCATTGTGACCTTGTGTGGGTCTCATTCTTGTGAACATGATGTCTCAAGAACACCTTGAGGAAACTTCTTCAAATGTAGCACAAATGTCCTCTTGGACTTGACAAGGAACAAGTTAGATTTTGGTTGTCAAAGATTAAGGTCACTGTGACCTTGCTCACATCTTATTTTTGTGGATGTATTATCTTAAGAATACATCAAGGGATTTTTTCAAATTTGGCACAAACATCCACTCAGACTCAGCACTGAACTGATTAGATTTTGGTTGTCAAAGGTCAAGGTCACCGTGACCTTGTGTACGTCTCATTTTCATGGGCGTAATATTTCAAGAATGCCATTTGTGCCAAATTTTCTTAATTTTGGCACAAATGGCTATTTGGACTGTTAAGAGTTTATTAGCTATGGGTCTAAAGGCAAAGGCAACTGTGACACTGCATGGGTCTCATTCTCATGAAGGCAATATTTCAAGAATGCCTTGAAGGAATTTCTTCAAATTTGGCACAAACATCCACTTGGACTTAAGGGTGAACCAGTTAGAGTTAAAGTGAGGTCAAGGCCAGATGACCTTGCATGGGTCTCATTCTTGTAAATGTGATATCTCAGAACGCTTTGAGGGAATTCCTTCAAATTTGTCACAAATGTGCACTTTGACTAAACAATAAACTGACCTGATTTTGTTGGTAATGGGTTAAAGGTAAAGGTTACTGTGACCTTGTGTGCATCTCATTTTTGTGGACGCAATATCTCAAGAGTGACTTGAGAGAATTTCTTGAAATTGGCACAAATGGCCACATGGGCTTGTAGATGAACCAGTTAGAGTTTGGTGGTCATGGCTCAAAGGTCAAGGTCACTTTGACCTCTGTGATGTCTCATTTTCATGGACGCAATATCTCAGAATTACCTCTAGGGAATTTCTTCAAATGTGGCACACATGCCCACTTGGACTCAGCAGTGAACTGATTATGTTTTGGTAGTCAAAGGTCACTGTGACCTTATAAAACAAGTTTTTGATCATACCTCAAGAATTCATGGGCAAATTAGCACAAAATTTCACACAAATGTGTAACAGAATAAAATGAAGTGTTGACATTTTACATCCAAAAGGTTAAAGGTCAGCTTCAGTGTGACATCATATTTTTCTGCAAAAATAAAAACTTTTCTGGCCATTATTCAACTTCATAACTCAGGAACAGGAGAGGAGACACTTGGTCAGACACTTTAATTAGTGACACTAATCTTGGGTGTTCATCTCGACACTGTGCTGATCGTATATGTAGATCTACTGTGCTGCCAGGTTTGAAGATGCGTGTGAAGCATCCCTGTTTTAGCATTAGTAGCTTCTTTGTATCAACATCCATATTTAAACCATTGGCAACCGTCCTGGCTACATTTGAGTCTAGACAGACATAAATGTAAAATGTAACTGCACCTAGACCGGTTAGCTGAGGCATACAATCCCAAGGAGGCAATTCTAGTTTTATTGTTGTTGCTGTTTTATGATGTATTTATTGAAGAAAAATATGTGTATACTACACAACGGGACAGTTTGTTTCACAGTGACACAATGATGTTTACACTGAAGCCAAATTGCAGGCTTTACTCCAACAATACTCAGGGTTTCGTGGATAAACATGCCTAATATAGGCTATCAAGTCTCCAGCTATTGAGCCAAGTAAGCTGGGTAATTCTTATGAGGTGGGTACTGCAGTGTGTATTTGAATTGAATGGGACAGTACAAAAGAGACCACTAACAATGGTGAAGATGTTTTTTTGCAGAAAGGATTTTCTCTTAAACACATCAGTTCCTGATTAAAACACCAACTGAGTCTTTGCAAACATTTGGTCAGTTTTTACCCAGTATTTCATCATTTTCAAACCAAACATGCAGAAATGTTAATTATTCAGCCCGGATAAGTCCGTCTGCCATTCACTGCGGTCATATAGTGTAACACTGCAAATCCTCTGTTCACCTTGAGGAAGAATGCGATTTAGAACAAAGCCTATTGGGCGATGCTGAATTTTATAGCTGTGTTTATAATTGACTCTGGCAATAATCTGTTATTGTCCACATCCATTGAAATGCAAGGTTTAGCAGGCTTAATGTTTCATTGTGGCCTTTTTTTTTTATCACAATAAAATAAGTCGATACCAATTCTGTTGCCTGGCTCAGCGCTGATACACAATTGTTCCTGAATGTTCTGCTGCCCCAGCATTTCCCTGAGCTGCAAACGCTGCTACATCCCTGCAGATGAGTGAAACACAAAAGACAAATATGAATTTCCTGTCACATCCTCGGGACACTATGCTTCATTACTTCTGATGATTGTGTAGCTGAAATTGTCAATGAAACCAGTCTGACAGCATGGAGGGAAAGTCAGTGAAGAAGCTCAGGCTGCCTTGACAAACAAGAGCGAAGAATAGGGAGCAACAGAGAGAGTAATAATCCACAAGGCTGGAGAGGGAATGAAAACACATGCAGCGTTATACTGATTTAAAGTTGTCGGACTGATCATTTGCTTAACAGATTATCTTTCCTCATATGTGTCTGATTCAGCAAACCCCGACCATAACTGTACTCCATGCCATTGAAGTTTAATCAAGACAACATTTTGATGCAGTGGTTAGCATTGTTGCCTCACAGAAAGAGGGTTCCTGGTTTGAATTTAGGGTAAGGGGTTCAAACCCTGGGGTGGAGGAGTTTACAAGTTCTCCCCGTGTCAGCGTGGGTTTTCTCCGGGTACTCCAGCTTCCTCCCACAGTCAAAAGACATGCAGGTTAATTGGTGACTCTAAATTGTCCGTAGGTGTGAATG
>JAPZEB010000012.1:12493448-12505418 GCA_029783705.1 Chaetodon striatus
TCCATCCTGGAGGAGGGATCCCTCCTCAGTTGCTCTTCCTGAGGTTTCTACCATTGTTTTCTCCCTGTTAAAGGGTTCTTTTGGGGAGTTTTTCCTTATCCGCTGTGAGGGTCAAAAACCCTTTGAGGCAAATTGTGATTTGTGATATTGGGCTTTATAAATAAAAGGGGGGAAAACACTTGAACTCAGATCGGGTTGTGTTGACAAAATCTAAAGACAAGCAGAGAAAACCTAATGGAACAAAATGAATCACCCAGAAGAAGCTATACTGGACAACATGAGTGGCTGAATATTAAGCAGGGAGTTGAAAAGGACAAAGCATGTCTGCAGAAACCTTCCCTGGGTAAATAAAGATTAAGAAAAATAGCCTTCATTCACTGTTTTTATTTCTTGCTATTGTGCAGCTGTTGGTCTCTCGTACATCATCCTTAGGCCAACAATTAACCTCAGTTGAACCAGCTTTATTCATGCTTTTAAATAAGCTCACTGTTGTTCAGGTCATGTTCTGACCCGCTCTCCGTAGCACGCCAGTTTCTTCATGTTAACTCTCTGTCGAGATACAGACCAGCCTCTCATTTAAACAGGAGCTCACACAGGTCATGATGGATGACGCTTTTTTTCCAGTGGCAGCAGGTCACACAAACTAATATCCCCCATCCCTCACGTGCCTCTGTGTGTAATAACAGACAGCAGGTTGTTTCTTTTCCTTCTGTGTAGTCCAAACCCACCTCCTCGTCTTTTCCTCCCTCTTCATTCTGTTGTTATTCTCCCTCTCCTGCTTCCCTTTAGTAGAAAACAGAAAGGTGAGATTGTGTGTAAATATCAATACAGCAGGTTGTGTACCCTCGCGGTCCCCCTGGAAAGATGGTCAGGTCAGCCATCGCTCATGTTCACTTTCTTCAGGTGTAGGGCAGATTGCTTTCTGTGTTGGCTTTGTGCCGATGTGAGGAAAGGGAAGGGTCATAAATGTGTCCTGGAGTGTGAATGAGAGCAACAAACAAGACCACAGTGGTCCTGCGGGGAGATGTTTGACCTGTGAACGCTGCTTTAGCTGCAGGGGAGTGTTAAAATGATGGCACTCAAATCCAAAATTAGGCAACAGCTTTGTGTGACTTTGCACTTTGACAGGACTCTTTCATTGCGGTTAAACACTTGGAAAGGATCAAGGATTCAAAATGTTTGGCTCTCGTGTCATCTTAGCAAATATGAGTGTGTGTGTGTGTTCTTGTGTAGCTATTGATCTCAAGCAAGTTCGGCTTTATAATGCACCTGTAGCGTGTGGTATTAAAGGATATTTTTTAGTTTATTATTATTTGTCAAAACTCAAATTAATTGCAGAGATCTGATAACACAGCAACACCACTATGACAAAATCTGACAGCACAAAACACAAGCAGTCAGTTGATCATTCAAGTGTTAAAGCTTCAGTTATCAATCATTTTATGGCAACAATGGGTCAAACAACCTTAGTCGTGATTAGCTTATAGATAACCCTGCAGTTTCTCTTAGCGCTATGAAGCATTTTAAAGGGACAGTGTACCCCAAAATCAAAAACACATTTTTCCCTCTTAGCTGTGGTGCTCGTTATCAAGCTAGCTTTTTTGGTGTGAGTTGCCGAGTGTTTCAGATATCAGCTGTAGAGATGTCTGCCTTCCTTCGCAGTGTGGCTGTGGCTGACGGAGGACGGGGAGCCTGATGTTCTGCTGCTCCATCTGTGCCAAGAGTGGGCTCTGCACTCAGTGTGGTGCTATAAATAACCAACAGCGCTCCTAATGAACAGGCAAGCTCCCACAAAAAGAAAATCAATTTGTGGCGGCGGATGTTTGATTGTTGCGGGCCGCCTCAAATAAATGAATGATGAATGCGTGAGAAATCCTGCCTCGAATGAAATAGAGCTAGATGGCTGTATATGCACGCTTCCTTTTGCGCAGTGATACAATTTGCAGGTGTAGTTCAGTAGAGAGAAAATAGTTCCTTCACGAAACTGCTCACAACAAGGTCTGTGGATTATCTTGAGTAACTGTGTCATGATTTCTGGAAAGAGACATTGATGTTGAGTTTTTTCAGATGTATTTTTTGGCGCTCTGAGCACCACAAGCTGAGTGCCATCTAGTCCTATAGTACTGGAGAGAACACAGACATCTCTACGGCCGATCTCCAAGACTCAGCAACTCACACCAAAACAGTCTAGACTGATAAACAGCACCACAGGTAAAAGGAAAAATATGCAATTTTGATTTAGGGGTGAACTGTCCCTTTAACATCTTTCCGTTCATTGTTGATAAATTGTTTGATTCAATCTCACAGGTCTCATCTCATTTTCAGATGTGTAGCTGTTTTCTCTTAAAAAAAACACACTCTCACACACACACACATTTCAGTAAACCAGCTGTACATTACCCGCCCTGTATCAAACAGCAGACGAAGTTAGCTACTATCTGGTAAACATGTTGGAGTGTTTAGCGGCTAAAGAGCCAAATATTTCCATCAGGAATTGAGACCAAAAACAGAGTTAAAACAAGTGTGATTATTGGACTTACATTTGCAAGGTGGCCAGAAACACAACTTCAAATCAATACTAATGTTGCTCTGTGTCTGTCGAATGTGTAAATAGGCAACTGTTTTCTAACACATTTACCATATCAACACAATAAGATGGCAACATGTCAGTTTTGTGTTTGCTGGTTGTGCCATTGCCCAAAAGTGGCCAAAAAAATCAAGAAGATTAGCTAAATGTATTTGAAAGCAAAAAATGAAGGTGAAGGATAAAATTTCTCCCCAAACTGTCTCTTGTCTCAAGTTATAATGTACAGACAACTTTGATCTACTGTTATCAAAGCTATGTGCTGCACAGTTCTCATGGGCAGTAAGGGATTATTACCGATATAACGGTTAATGTAGCTTTCAGTTTTAGCCTCAAACTATGTGGTTTAGATGAAGACTGCGTTTCTTGGCCCGTTGAACTTCATTGTGGCAATGTTTTATTTTTCCCAGTGCCTCGTTATCATGAAACTGAAGGTGGAAAGTATTGCACAAACTTAATTACAAACAAAATTATATAATCTTGGTAATTCCAACAAAAAATGAGCAAAATAAGAAAACTAAAAGCAAAACAAAACTAGACACAATCAATATTGATTAGAATTCTAATTTGAATAATAATTTAACATGAGTTTTGATTATTTCTGTGTATTTCAAGCAGACGCATGTGTCAGCTCGTTGTCTGTTTGTTTGGGTGATTGTTTGAGCACCTGGCAAAGTGGATTGACATTCTCCAAACTCTGCACTTGTATCTGCAATGGGATTATCCAACACTGATCTGATTGTAGCAGCGTACTATCACAGCCAATCAGATTGCAGGCAGATTATGTAAACATCATGTAAAGAGATCTCCTGTTTAACCTGAAGTGTCACACAGCAAATGTGTGTCTGTGACAAAAAGCAATCAGGATCTGGCAGCTTACCCCCTATTCAGAGGATTCATATGAATGTGTTATCGTTAATCCTTTAAAGACATGAAAGGATCTTCCATTGTTTGGCTAATGGCTATTTTCAATACCTAAACGTTACATGTGCAAATCACTCACCTCTTTGTTTCCTCGTCTGTGATGTTTGTTACTTTGATGAATAAATGACTAATCAACGTAGCATTTCCACATCAAGTTCACCTCATCTGAGCAGATGGATGTTAGGCCACATATCCTTTGTTTTACTTGCTTGTTGAGAACTTTTATTTTATTCATCAAAATCCAGCTGAAAAACAACCCATAAGCTGGTCGAGTTCCCGATGACTTAAAGCAATAAATCCATCATGCTGTTTGTCAGCTTCAAATCAGCTGCACCAGATGGACACCAGAAGCATTTAACTATTTAGAAAGCATAATGGCATCTTGTTGAAGAGTAATGAAACGAAATTGGGACATAATGAACATTAACTTAAAGTTTTTTCCTTAATATTCCTCCTTAAAGTCTTGCCTTGTAAGTAGCCAGTGGTGTACTCAGAGTAAATTATGTTAGGGGGGTCTAAGAGACGTTATAGTTCATAACTGGATGTAAAACACTGCAAGCTTACACTCTATCTCTGTTTTCCTTATCATTTTTCCTTTCCTTTTCAAAATATCCAGCTTTCACGCCAGTGTCAGTGTGTATTTTATTCATTTCTCATGATCTCTAAATGCTAAATAATGGTTCCAATAGTCCATTAAATCAGCTCTGGGACCCACTTTAGCTGTAGCATTAGCAGCTGGCAGTGACCCTCCTTTTTCAATCACAGCACCTGCTGTGCTGCTTTCTCCGCTGCCTCGTGTTATCTGTTGATGTTATTCAGCTGTGACTGAAAATGTCACTTTTTTTTTTGTGCATTTTCTGGCGGCGTCCGTCATTAACGCTTTAGAGCTATTAGTTGACCCCACTTATCCCGGCTTCCTTTGGCAACAGCACTGATTCGGACTGGCACTCGTTCATTACAAGTAGCAGCTGGAGGGGCGAATTAAAACGTGTTTACACAGAGTTAAGTAATGTTAAAAAGTCACTAAACAACGCTAATGTGGTTTATCTGTGCGATACGTTGTACTGCAGTTAATCTATGCACAAGATTATGACATGAATTATTTCAAATGGGGCTATCCATGCTCATGGCTATGCCTATGGCTGCAGCCAGCGGTCTTTATTGGGTGAAATACATCACAAACAATCACAGAGTTTAAATAAATACAGTAAAACACTGCACAGTAAATAGACATTTAACTAAATGGAGACATTTTGATCCTTTTCTTGCCCTACTGAAAATTCCTTCTGTAATTGGAGCTCACATTCAAAGCTGTCGGAAAGAACTTGTCAGACAAAATCCAACCAGCTCCTGAGACATCATGTAGCTTTTCTTTGTGTGTGTTTTTTTTTTTTTTTTACAAACCTCAATGAGAACCAATTTGAGTTTTAGACCTTGAGAGTGAGGACATTTTTTTGAGGAGTGCAGCCATAGTCACAGTCATAGTTTTGGCTGGTCCTCACCGTCGCACAGATTTTAAAGACCTGTTTGAGGGTTCAGACTTGGTTTTAAAACTGAGGTCAAAATCAGGTTGAGGTAAGGGTAACAGTTGGGGGTAGGCATTTAGTTGTGATGGTTAAGGTTATGATAAAGAGCTAAGTGGGTTTACATGGACATGAATAACCATTTTATGAACAGGTTTTTGAAGTATGCCGTCTTGTGCAATATTTTCACAACATCATGTGTAAGAGTAGTCTTCAATATCATGACCACTTGTCTATGTAGTTTAATATCATTCTCTCAGTCATGTGCAATGTTACTTCTAATTGCTATATCATATGCAATATAACATCAATAATCAGGTGTAGTCTGCTTTTTTCCACCATTTTAGTTCATTTTATTAACTCGTGTACTTACTGCACTCCTGTTGTCACTCTATTAGGCACTGGCTTTTGCTTTTGCTCCTTGAAAACACTTCTATCTTGTATGTTTGTATATTTTGCCAGATATTTAATACTCTATTGTTTCTAAAACTGAGGCCAGTGAGTGACCCTGACCCGGGGAACCCACTGTGAACGTTAAATTGCGGTTACTGTACTTGGTGTCACTGTAATTTGACGCATTCTCTGGCACAAGAATTTCCTTTACGATAAATTACGTTCTATTTAATTGAACGTAATTATGAGCATGTAAACACCTTATCCTGTCTATGACAAAACCCGAATATGCTAGCTGGAGTACTCCGCTCCGGAGGAAAGCAGGATACTGTTGCAGGCATACACCTTCTCCCAGATAGTGAGCGCACCTGCCTACCTCTGCACTATAGAACAGCATCAGCCAAGTAGTGTTACACAACAACAAAGAATGTCGGCAGCAAAAGCGTCTCACTTCTGAAGCAATGATCAAACAAAGTTTTGTCTTTTGGTAATGAAAGAAGCTGCGACTCTTCATCCACTGCTCCCCTGTCCAATGTATGGTAGTGACACTGACGTGCTGGCACCGGTGTAGAGGACAGTATTGTAATGTTAGCTCCTCTCAGGAATAACATTAACTCAGTATGTAGTGTGTGTGTGTGTGTGTGTGTGTGTGTGTGTGTGTGGTTGAGAGAGAGATGGTCAGCACCCGGAGCAGACAGTTGTTAACAAGTGGTGGTAGTTGTAAATGTACAGTGTAATGTTTAGAGAAGGGAACTGATAAGATTGTATTGACACCAGTGCCATCGTCAAGTCTGCTTACAGGTCCGATTCTTTATGTATTCCCTTGTTGATCCTGATCAGTTTTCCATGGGGGGGGTGGAAAAGTATGTCTACACAAGTCTTCAGCAGAGTTTTATTATGTATGAGTCTGAACACAGTGTGGATGAAATGAAAAAATATTTGACGAAGAAAACCTAAATGGAAATGAATGCACAAAGAAAACACTGCTAAGCCTGCCTGCAGGGCGCTGATGTTATTATGAGTTAAAAAAAACATGGCATTCTTGGAATTTAAGCTCATATTGTGTAGAAAGATGTTTCAGCATATCGCTGGTGTTTACACCTTTACTTACAATTATCATTTTACAGACCTCACAGCAGCACTGTTGTCATTTTACTTTGTGAAATGATGCCAAGTTTTTGACTGTTTCTTCCTCTCCGCCATGACTCCTGCTGCTTGCAGTGTGACGTCATTGTCAGCGCATTGTTTTGCGTTGTGCAACTGTAAGAAAAACCTGCCGGCGTAAATAAAAGAAACTGATAAACTCAGAGCCGTACAGTTACGTTGAATTAGACCAGGGTTCAGCAACCTTTACTACCAGTAGAGCCATTTTCAGTCATTAATATGTTTTACCATGAGGTGGCCACTCTGCTGCAAGGTATTTATTAATATTTGGTAACTTGCAAGGAAAACAAACAAATCTGTCTCTGCACTATTAAATTTGATATTTTCCTCCAAAACTTTTCTTCTCTGGAAATGGTATCCAACTAACCCAACTTCGCTAAGGAGGCTCAAGACAAGCCACTGCTCTTGATGTTTGGCAAAATTTAGACAAAAGGCATCTGACAGCAGACATAGCTGTGACTCATATTGTAGTTGATGACATGTTGAAACATGTTACACATTTTACATTACAGTCGGATAATGTAAGAATTATGTTAGGCCTACAAGTATGATAAATAAAAATTAAAATGTTCAAAAATAACTGTGATTCGCTTCCATGTAGCCTTATTTTTCGTCAAACCCACAGGGAGCCGTTAGAGAGGAGCTAAAGAGCTGCATACAGCACCAGAGCCGTAGGATACCAACCCCTAGATTAGACTACTTGTAACCAGTTCTCGATTTCCATCCCTACCAGTGTTAAATATTTCCTGTAACCTTCATCTACCATTGCCGATTTGTTTTTGTAAAAATCACAGACTGCAGTAATCAGTAACTAGGCTGCTAGTATTTTTCATGTATTCAGGAAATATGAAAAACCCGACTTCTGTGTGGTCACGTAAATCAGTGGTTCCCAACCTTGTTCTTGAGGGACCCATATTTTTACCATTGTTCACTTTGGTGCCCCCCCCCCAAAACACGTACACATGCCCATATCTTCACAATACATATATTAAATATTTTCTGTACTTATTTATTTATTTATTTTTTAAATAAATGAATACATTTTTAAAATAATCCTTAAATGTATTTGTTTTTGACACTTAACACATTAAAATTATTACACCTTTTACAATCAAGAGGGCTTGGCGACCCTAAGGGGGTCCCGCCCCCCGAATATGTTTAGATCTGGGCTAAGGATCATAAACAGGTTATTCATGTCCATCTTAATAAGTGCTCTCGTATAGAAATATGGAGTTTAATGTGTGAGTGTGTACTTATACAAGCCAGTGAGGACCAAAAAAGGTATTTTAGCAACAGACTGAGTACATTTTTGAAAGGCCCATTTAAGGGTTAGGACTTGTTTAAGGGTTAAGACTTGGTTTTAGGGTTCAGGATAGAATAGGTTTAGGTCAGGGTTAGGGTTAGGCATGTAGTTGTGATGGTTAAGGTTGGGGTAAGGGGCCAGGGAATGCATTATGTCAATGACGGACCTAACAAAGATAGAAGTACAAGAATATGTGTGTGTGTGTGTGTGTGTCTGTGTCTGTGTGTGTGTGTTTTGATTTATGACTTACATGTCCAGTAGCTCTGTTCAGTTATGGGTTTTCTTTCAGGTCATGCAGGCAATCAATCTTAAAGAAATAAGTAAAACTGACAAATTACAGTGTGAGCTCTTAAAGCCTGTCAGAGCCAGAATAACACAGGTTCCCCCTGTGATTAAAAAACTAGTTTTGTCCTTTAGCTGTACCTGTGACAACAGCTTTTAATGTTCTTCATCACAGCTGTAACGTTTGACTTGGTTTAACTCTGCCGCTTTCAATTCTACCTCCCATAATCAGAAATCATTCAACCAGATTGATTGCTTTGGTTTCATAGTGCCTTTTTGATGCAGCACGTCCAATCCAATTCTGTTTTATTTGATGCCCATCGCAGATCTATCAGCGGCACGCTGTTCCTTCCACGTGTCGTGGGAGCGACAGCAGAGTTTCTTTTAATGAAGAGCAAAACAAGCAAGAGATTGGAAAGGATAAAACACATGACTGAATAAATTCCCTCACAATTGATTTTTCCACCCGCTTAGGCCTCTGTTTCAAGCTGTGGCAGATGGAAAAAGCAAAGTAATGAATCCCCATAGAAGACCATTTACGGGGGAAATAGCCCCGCTGCTGCATTTCGTACCTTGTTGCATCGTTTAACTACTCTTTCAGGCTTTTCCTGAATAATTCATTGCTTACTTAATTTACTCTATACTGGCCTGTTTCTCATGGCAGCATGTATCAGTATATCGATTTGGAAAGGTTAACAGTTGTTGTCCCGTCATCAAGAGAAACCATAAATCCACCATATTTGCTTATCTGGAGGACAAGAACCTTCCTGACCTGCAGCGTGTTGCATTATTTATACCAAATATTTACATTTCTCCAACTGTCAGTAACTCACTGACTCTCTAATTAATCCCAAATATTTGAATGGGCTTTAGTTTCTTACTCTTGACATTTCATTCTGCAGCTGTTCACTGCTGTGTGATGCAAATTTATATTTATCTGTTTATGCAAAATACAGCCATGGGATTAACAGAAATGCCTCCCGAAACAATACAATGCTATGAATAAATAAAAGGCAAACTGGTGTTTTAAGTGGCCTGGGGAAACAATTACATACACCACATACAGAACAGTCAGAGAGGGCATGAAACGAAAGTCCAAAAAAAAAAAAAACCTTTATATTAGGGTATTGAAGAAATCCATGTAAACAGATGAGTCATATGTGTATTTCTGGCAGCAGAGAGTCCATATGGACGCCATCGGCCATTAGTAGTTGTTTATTAAACCATTTATCACCCAGCTCCTTTTGGGGCTGATCCACATAATGTACAAAACACATGGACCATTTTTCAAGTCACGTCAAATTTATTTCTAAAACATGTTTAAAACAACATGAGCTTACCAAAGTGCTTCACAAACTTAGCCAGCATGAAAACAGGTCAACAATTCGGACAACAAAATCATGCACAAACTAGGAAAAGACCAAGATAAAATCAATGAGTAATGCAGAAACTAGTAAACAACCGTTGTAAGAGGCCAATTAGTATTGGCAATTTAAGTACATTCAAAGGCCAAAGAAAGGACGTGGGCCCTGAGCTGTGCTTTGATCGACTCAGTGGAGCGGGCACATCTGCACTATCCTCAGGTCTTTGCAACAGATGTTGACATGAGGTTTTCAAGGATTTGTTGCATTGTTCAACTGTCCCACTGCTTTGAGCGCAGCGAAACACCATCAGCTTAAGATTTCAGTTTGATTCTGCTGTTTATTGCTCTTTAATTATTTCTACAAAAGGATACTTTTTTCAAATCTCCACAGTGACTAAAATACAATGAGAGTAATCATTCAATTAAAATATTATCTGTTTCTATTCATGTAGCTGTTACTAATACTCTCAGTCTGTGCGAACACAGTTAGTTCACAGTGTGAAACCTGTTTTTTGTTTCATACTCTTCATTTTATTTTTATGCTCTTCAGTGATGTTGATAGGTTTTCAGTATAGTGAGTCCTCAAGACCCACAGGTGGTCATTTGTGTGGGCTCCCAGTGAAATCTGTAATTTTTACAGATAAGCGTTAAATTAATTTTTGACCTTACATGGTTCTTATTACTGAGGGGGAGCCTCCGAAGAGTGGCTGGGCTTAGACATCCAGAGGGAGCTCGGATTAGAGCTGCTGCTTATTGTGTTGATTATTGAGTTGAGGTGGTTCGGGCATCTGATCAAAATGCCTCCTGTGTGCCTCCTGTTAGAGATGTTCCAGGCATGTCCAACTGGTGGGGGGTCTTGGGGCAGACCCTGAACACGCTGGAGGGATTATATATCTCATCTGGGCTGGGGACGCCTCGGGGTGCCCCAGGAGGAGCTGGGAAGTGTTGCTGGGGAGAGGAACGTCTGGAACACTTTGCTCAGCCTTTCTCCTCCACAACTCGGCTTTAGATGAGTGGTTGAAAATGGATGGATGGAATCTGAAAACTTAAGTTACAAACCATAGATTGTAAATGAATCTTTACCTTAAGTCAATGTAAAAAACCTAAAAATAGATATTTTTTAAATAAGGCGTGTCCCCTTGTGTATAAATGGGTTATCATCGACATAAGTGAGTACAGTATTTGCAGTCACAGCAGACATTGCAATGTAACATTATAGGAATGTTTGTGGTAATATCTTACATATTCATGAATTTGGATATATAACATGAACATAAAAAAATCTATTTATCGTTTACCCGTGGCCTCAGGGCACCTCCGTGCTGTGTTGTTGACACTGCCACTTTGCCAGGCAGTGGCAGCACACCAAGCTTCAGAGAGCCAGAGATGAGTGCAGAAATACGTTCTAGATAGTAACATCCAAAGCATAACTTTAACTCTCAGTGGTTTCTATAACATGAGAAATACTCTCAAAATAAATGAAGCTTTGCGTTAATTCATGCAGGACCCAGAAGTCATACGCCCCAGCTATAATCAGGTGACAGCCAGCTGAATGAATCATTGTCCCTTATCAGTCACACACCAATCACAGCCCCTTTCTCGCACGATGGCGAAGCTTTACTTCCACCACTATAGCCCTCACCTTTTTAATTCAGGGTCCTAACATGGCTCTAAGGTTTAAATTGTATTTAATGTCTTGCTCAGGCTCACTTTTGAGAAAACCCAGGGGGAGTTTTCTGCATTGCGCTCCCTGTTTTTGCATAGCACACTGCGTGTCTATTCTACGGAGCACCTCAAGAGCGGCAGACATAACTGTATTTCCATTTGTTGCAATAAATGGTTAAGTCTATGATGAGAGTTCCTGACTAGAGTAAGGTTATGCGAAGCCACTGTCTCCGTGGATTTAACACGGACTTGTTGTTCACAAAGTAACATTACTGGGGGAAAAAGAGTCGTTCCCTTGGACGCATTGATAGCGAGTACACTGCGTCCTTTCAGATTTTAACGCATCAGGAACACTGGACTCGTACCTAGCATCATCACTACTTCGTCTTATGTCTTCATTTCTCTTATATACTTCATTTATTGTTTGTCCAGTATTTAGTACTAAATGTGTACTCATTTATTTGAACAGTAGTTAGTGTCTGACTGATTATAAAGCTCTTATAAAACTCTAATGTGGTGGCAACTATTTTATCTTTCTTCGCAAACATCGCCAGGTAAACAGCAGAAATACTGCACTCACTTTCCATGTGACATGGTGGTGCAGTGGTTAGCATTGTCACCTCAGAGCAAGAGGGTTCCTGATGGGGGAGCCCTTCTGTGTGGAGTTAACATGTTCTCCCCTTGTCACCATTGGTTTTCTCTGGGTACTCCAGCTTCCTCCCACAGTCCAAAGACATGCAGGTTAATTGGTGACTCTAAATTGTCCGTA
>JAPZEB010000012.1:12653524-12665121 GCA_029783705.1 Chaetodon striatus
TGATCAGTACTATAACAACACAGTGAAAACTGGAAAGAAATGGTTGAGATACCTGGAATAAAACTGTCCTGTTGTGCCGTTGGATGTCAGAACAGGAATATCGTGGACATGCCCACAAAGTACAAAATTGTATGCATGGAGAGATTTGCATGCTTTGTATGCTTTGTTTTTTGTATGGACGCTGGGTTTTTCCACAAGGTATACGGTATACTTTGGCTTTTAGTTAGATCCTTGACCCAGTGACCCAACGTTAGCAAACTTTATCCCATTGCTCAGAGTTAGTTTGTTAGTGCAAGACCATAGACATATAAATTCATACATTATGATCATTGTAGACAATATAGTTTTGTCTCCAGTTAATTACAATCTCAAATTTGGGCTATAATCGCGAGTGGACACTCAGTAGAGGAGTGTGTGTTTGGCTTACATGAACTGAACTACTGACGTGGTGAAAGATAATTCATCATCACAAGGAACTGTAAAAACTCACATCACACATGGATGTGACTTATTGTCCTTGGTTTAACTAGTGGAGACGTCCCCATGTGATATAATTTAATGTGGTAACTAGACAGCTTTACAACTAGCTAGCCAACACGGTCTTCTTATTAACTTTCACCACTGCTCATTTTAGAAAGGACACCACAGAAAATGTGCTCCATGTTTACGTTATTAAACACATGATGGATCATAGACGTTTTTTTCTAGCTGTCAGTGATCAGCCATAGCTAGCGCGCTAGCTAGAGTTGATAAGCTGCACTTCCATATTATATCGGTTGTCTCCACAACTATTAATCAAGGACAGTAAAACAAATCCACGGTGGACAAGTTTGAGTTTTTACAATTCCTCATGATGAATCATATAAGCTGAACATACTCTCCTCTACTGAGCATCCAGCAATGATTATGGCCCAAACGCCAGGATTATAATTAATTGGGTCAAGACTTTATTGCTCTACTACACGTAGATCATATACCCGTGGATATAAAAACGACTCATTGCAATCAGTCAGTAAGTTTAAACGTTATAGTGATTTTAACGTGTTATCTGGCGCTCACACTGACACTGCTATCGTCCCTTTCTACCACCAGTTTGGCTCCGCCCACAAAACATGTCACTGCTGTTTACAAACACAAAAAGGGTCTATTACAAACCCAGCAAAGGCCAGGTTTAGTGGCTGCGCGCGATGCCAGAATGGTGAAAATATTCCGAGCAATCACTACCAGTAAGCTGCACCTGGTCAAAGCGTGGTTTCCACTGGAGAACCAGCTACATCCCCTGGCTGTGGCTAAACTGGCTTATCACAGGAGTACAACTGCCACACAGACACTTAGGTGGAAGCACTTTATCAAGACGGGGGCATGACAGCACTGTCCTCTTCACTTTTCATCTCCACCCAAGCATGACATATTAGGCTTATCAACACATGGAACATGTCTCTGTTAGCAGAAGTCACTTCAACGTTTTACACTGCAGCTAATGTCACCTAACATCATTATTCAGCTGTTTCATATTTTCTGTTTACTTTAACAGTCATGCGTGAGTGAGAAAATGGATTAAAGTAAGGTTACAAACTGTTGCTACAGTTAAATAAATCAAGTAATCAAAAAAATAATCATTAGATTAATGGAGAAAAACGTAATCAATAGGTGCAGCCCTAAACAACATGATCAATCAACACCACACTGACTACAGCCCCTCTTCTTTACAGAGGAGAAACCAGTAACCTTTCCAGCCAACAGTGAGAACGTTTTCATATTAAAAATAAAACGATAAAGCAAATACTGGAATTAGCAGTCATTCTTACCTCCAAGCTGTGGTGCTCTGGTCTTGATGGCAGTCAAGCTACCTCTCATTCTGTGGCTCATTCCCTATAAGAGAGAGCAACACCAAACACAGATCAATGGACATTCCTTGTCGACTCAGAATATCTACCCTCTTGATGAGTGCCAAAATTGCAGCGCATGACTATGTCAAACATGGCAAAATTGTGCTCCCTAATAGTGTCACACTAGTTTAGAAAAGTGTGCTATACCAGAAAAACATACACACTTTAAATGAATACAGCTTATTCCAATTGTATCTGTTAAAAGCCAGTTTTTTTCTGCTTAATACAAACAGTGACTGTGGTGACATGATGTTATTTATGTGCATGTACATGCATGATCAGGACACATCTTTAGTGAGTGACTTTAACAACCACAGCAAGCATAATGTCTACTTAAGTCACTGGCAGAAGCCATTAAATTATGACCCAAGATGGTGAATGTGTGGTACTTAATTAGACCCTCATCTATGATCAATTTTGAGCCCCTTGTCCAGCAGAAAACACAGTCTTAGTTTTAAACTTTAATGCCATTGATTAAATTAAATCTTACTTCACTGCTATTGTTGATTATCCTTTTTTCTGTTCAAACATTAACCCTTTTAACATTAAGTTCCCTCTTTCGGGGGAGTACAGAGCATACTCGGTTGTAACTTGTCATTAGTACTAAACCAGATATGTTTTATTATTTTTCTAAGGGGTGTGGGAGGACAGTGAATGTGCAAATACTTTAGTAGTCATGTGCGTTGACATTATGAATTGTGTACTTTCTCCCCGTTATTTTAATTGTCAATCATTTTATTTAACTTTTAGTTCGTGGCTGTTTGCAGTACTTGCTTATATGTCTTATTATCTGTAATAAGTTTATTACAGAATAGAAAATAGGCAAATTCCTTGTATGTGAAAACAAACTAGATAACTAACGTGTTTTAGATTTCTGATTCTGGTGTAAATCTTATGATACAATGAAGCTGCTGGCAGTGCAAAAGAATGTCCATCAATAATCTGACAATAATAAGATATAGTACATACTCTGAACAGGTGTCAAACAAGTCACATGTTGTATGTAGTATGATTTATATAAGGATGTCATGATTGTTGTATCTGACTAAGGCCAATGACTGAGCTTACCGAGGGTGCATTTCTGAAGCCTTTTACTGCCTGAAATATTCCTCCACCAATAGCTCCCATGGTGAAGGCTCCCCCACAGTCGTCCACGATCCTCCAGGGGCTGAAAGCACGAGACTGCTGTTAGCATGGGTCATTGTCAAATACAGTACATAGTGTGCACAGAGGTTGCACTGACACGTGCCAGTATCATCTCTGATAGCAGGTTCAGCCTTGATACACCCCACAAGTACAGTATGGAGGCCAAGCGTGCTTGTAGAGCAACAAACACTCTGTTATTGTTGTTGATATGAGAGTAATATACAGATAATCTAAACAGGAAATATACTGTAATTACTACAACACAATATGGGCATTTTAAAAACAAAGTAGCCTATCTAGCGAACTGATTTATTATATTTTATTTCAGGTAGTTGTTACATTAAAACTGCTAGCTGAATAAAAGCAGTATAGAAATTAATGTCTTCAAAATGTGAGTATTGCCTGGTTATTACATGATGTACCACCTGATCAGGGACCGTCACACAGCATGATAACAGACCATGATACACCATGATATAAACGTGTCACCAATGCTAACCACAGATAAAATACGTCATCTTTAACTCCACATCGTCACTACTAATTTCAGTGATTTAATTTCCAGGTAAACTGGACTGGTCTTGACCCGAGCTGCCCTTCTCTTGCTGTTGTGCAATCCCCAGGCTGCCCCCAACTGATAACATTAGCACACAGGTGGCTAACGTAGCTAGCTTACCAATGTACTAAAACATCCGTAACTAATGCTACACAGATAACATTGTCACAGCGGCGCTTGGTGTCCACTGCAGATGTTTTATCACCTTGTTCACCGAGTCACAGGAGTCAGTGAGCTCAATGTGCCGACATACGGGCGAGTAAACCGACAAGGTCACTAACAACGTGATTTAGCAACGACGCTCTGATGCTAGCACACACCGCTAATGCAGTTCTGTGCAGAGTTAGCATCTATGCTAACGCTGGGTAACTAGCCGGTTTGAGATGTCTGCGGTGATATAACGAGTTGTGCCATAAAAAGAACTATACACATTTAAAATTGTAGCTGCTCAAAAGAGATGACTTAATAAAACAGAGGGTAGAAAAGATATTTTAGCCGGTTACAGGACTCACCATGGCTCTCTGGCATATTCCTCCATCTTGTTCTTTCGCTGTTCCCTCGGACGCACGTGACGCAGTCGACAAAATGACGTAAGGACACAACGTGACATCCTGCAGGAGCATTACATGTGCTCAAGCAAAGCGCCACCTGCATGCAAATGAGTTTAACCTGAGGGAATGAGATGTCATATCGTGGCAACAGGTTATTATCTGGTAGAGAAATAAACATTTTATCCTGCTGTTTTGGGATACTTTGAGTTTTAGCATTAAAAAGACAGCTCTCTGGGGCGTTCAGGGACCCTGGACCCTGTTTGTTTATGTATAAACAACAGTGGGTCTGTACTGACAGTTGACCCTGGGGTCTAAAATCAACGTAACCAAACCCTCAGTAGGCCTAGTGGATGAGAAGGAGGCACGCTTTGCAGCCAGATAGGCCACAGTTAAACAAGCCGTTGTGAAGTTTATCCTGTTATCGCAGATCTGTTAAGTAAGCGAGCACTTTTTAAGGCACTGTTTAGCAACTTAACTTCATTTATATAGCACCTGTCATACAAACATGCAGCCCAAAGGGCTTCACATGGCAAAGCTGGAATGACACAGATACAAAACAATAAAATATTAAAAAAGCAAACCAACCAAAACAGAATAAACTTATAAAAAGATGATTAAAACACCCTAGAATAAAAACAGAGTAAATAAATAAATAGAATAGAATACAAATGAAAAAAAGCTTTATAAACAAGAAAAATAAGTTTAAAATCCATTTTAAAAGTGCCTCAGAGGAGGAGAAAGGAGGATGGTGGCACACATAGACAGAAATATGATCACATCACAGTGATTTTAACCTCTTTGCATTGGCTCACTGTTTGTTTGACACTTTATGACATGTTATTTGTTTTATTATCCTTGTGTTTGAAATGTGTTTAGTTTTATTGTACAGCAAATTGTAAATGTGTTTTCAAAGGTGCTATATAAATAAAGCTTATTGTTATTATTATATAAGATGATACATAAAATTTAAAGTCATAGTAACCAATAAAAATACAAAGAAAACAAGGTTTTTCTGGAGGCTTTGTGTGTGTATAATTTGGCTTCTTTGGGCCCTTACAGGAGGACGTTCCAGAGTCAAGGAGCAGCTATAGCAAAAAAAGCAATAGTAATAATAATAACAATTAAAAAGTATAATATTTTGTGTCTGTGATAAATGAATGGCGCATGGAGGAAAAAGCCAGGTGTATAAAGTAGGGTACTGCACAGGAGGAGACTGGTTTTACATTTTGATCTATGAATACAACAGCATGGCATTGGTCAGATAAAATTTCCTTTGACAATAGACATAAAACAACAGAAGAAAATACGAATACACGAGCAGTAAAGATCAAGTTATTATAAGAATTCAAGTCTTTTAGTAAAAGTAGTAACACTTAAGTTGAAAGTAAAAAATCCTGCACTTAAAAGCGTACTTAAGTAAAAGTTCAAAAGTATTAGCATCAAAATTTACTCACTATTCAATTACTGGACTGGATTGTGTTCATCACTGTAATGTTGCAGCTGCTAAAGGTGGGACTAATTTAATTGTCAAACAAATGTAGTGGAGTAAAAGGTGCAAAATTTCCCTCCAACATGTAATAGAGTAGAAGAGTAAAATCATAAGACAGTAAAAGAATAACAAAGCATAAAATGGAATTACTCAGGTAAAGTACACGTACCTCAATATTGTACTTAAGTGCGATACTTGTGTAAATGCACCCAGTAACATTCCACCACTGGCTGCCACTAAAGCAGCAAGTTAAATGAGTGGAAATGAGTCGCTGGTTAAAGTGTTTTTCTCCAGTTTGTATTTCCAGTTAAACTTTTTCTTAAATAATATCACTGATGTCACTTGAAACAAAAACACAAGCCTCTCCAGGATGATATAACAACCCCTCAACAACTCAATTTATGGCCCCAAGTTTGAATTATCACTCTGCCGAGGAGGTCATGTTTTCAGCACGTCTCATTTGTCTGTTCGTCAGGATTGTGGAAATACTACTGTCCTGATTTTTATGAAACTTGGTAGAAAGGTGAAGCATGGACCAAGGAGGACCCCATTGCATTTTGGACTTAATCTGAACCACTTGGTGGATACAGAAATTATTTTACATCGTGAGATAGGGCATTTGGCTTCGGTGAAGGTCTGCGGTCTCTGAGAGCTCTTCTCGTTTCAACTTTCATCGTTTTGGCACGGAGCATGGGTTTAAACATTACAATACCCATGAGCCTCAGCCACTGTTGGCATGGAGACGAGGCCTGTCAGAGGCTCGGTAGTGAATCCAAAACACTTTGTCATAACAGATAAGAACAAAACACAGTGTTATAATTTTCATTACGTGATCTTGGTGCCTGTGTCAAAATCTCATTTTAATGCTTTAATATATTAGCTGATACAGTGCTCTAAAGTTGCATTTGCGTAGACAAAGTTGTTTGAATCAGACTGACAGAGCAAACCAGGGCAGAGGGATTAACAGGGGCCCACCTGCTCATTTTTGCCCTAGGGCCCGGTAGCAGGTTAATCCGGCCATGCTGCAGAGAGAAGGAACCTTAAGGTACCTGATGTGAATATATAAGAATGTTTACCGAGTTACTTTCTGCATACGAACGATCAACCGAGTTGTCCTCAGATCCCCTTTGTTGGCGCAGAACAACCAGTAATCTCAACATTTTCATTCCTTCCCCTCTTTTTCCTCCAGCTGAGATCAGTGCCGCTGGTCAGGGGAGCAGCTACAGCCGAGAGACAGACCGCTGGCCTGCAGCCCATTATTAGGAACGAGAAAGGAATGAATTGCAGAGCGAGCTTTCATTGAGAAATGACCAAATATAGGCATTTCATGGATGCAGAGGCCGAGGCAGGGAGATGGAGACGTAAACTGGCCTGCTGCTGCTGTCCTCCTTTTCTCCTCTGTACACATGGGATGATGGCTGCCTCACCAGCTCCCACTGTTCCCTGTAGATTTAAATACATAATGTAAAGACACTTTATTGATTTCTGGTTGCAGAAGCGCAGGCATGTACGGAGCGCCTCTTCATATTGACTTAAGTAAGCTGTCAGGGTTCACAGGAAGTATTACAGGAGTCCTTTAAAGGAGCACTTCACCCACAAAATGACCATTTGTATATCAATTACTCACGCCATGTTACCTTGAATTCATTAAAAAGACTTTGTTTTTCTTGCACGCCTCGACAGAAAACATAGATTTTAAATATTGATTGATTGGGGGCCGGGTTTAACAGCAAAACTATATCAAAACATGAGCTTGCAAACTTGTGCAGTATGTTTAAAGTCTCAATTATCCAGTCGTGTGCTCAGTACTTTCCAAAAACATGCACTTTCACTTAAGCTTTAACTTAAAGTGAAACTTATCTTTATTCTATTTTCATAGCCAGACGCCATTACTACGTTTTTTCAGTGAAAATGCATGTGTTAAAGAAGTAATGGATAAATGAGACTTGGATTACACTGCAGAAGTTGTGTGAGAGTTCATAAACAAATGTTTTGATGTAGTTTTGCTGTTGTTAAACGTGCTCCCCCAGTCAATCAATAAATCAATATGTTCGCAGTTTTCCATGGAGGCAAGCGAGAAGAACTGAGTTTACCTTAAAACTGAAAGGTAACACAGCGTAGCTAATTGATTTGGACATTTTTAGGGTGAAGTCCTCCTTTAAATCTTTTATTTATGCTGCAGGTTAGTGGCTGGCTGTGGCTACATATCTATATATGGCTCTGTATATGTGTATTGTGCATATCGCCTTAGCAACAGCTCAACAGTGAAAACTGTAAAGAGTAAACGATCTCATTCAGACCAGAAACCAACTGAAATGAACAAAAGCTCATTATAGATATAACATATGTTGATTTATCATACTGAAAAATATCGCAGAAGTCATTTTACATGTATAGTACATATACTAATTAATGATACCAGCCAGGCATAACATTACACTTGTGACTTGTCATTGCAAACATACCAGGATCTTTTATTGAAGACATACAGGCTCTGTAAGAAAGGCATGTGTAATCAGATATGACAGAGAATCCTTCAGCGCACGTACGAGTGCCCCTCATGATTATTTTTGTAATGACATTCACTTTAAAGTATGGCATAAATCAACAGGAGGGTTGATACAAGCCAGTAATGGTTTTTTTTTTACAAATCCCCTTAAGGCTAAGACGTGTGGATGTATTACATTACACGTTATGTAAGGTATCCAAACAGCCAGGCTAGAATGATTCTGTACAAAATACAACATCAGATACTGAAGGACAGCCGTTTGCACTTCCTGATAAAAATGCATTATGTAATTATTTCCATGCTAAGACTCTTTCGTCATGCGCCAGGATTCCACTGGGCTGCTTTCCAATCCATTAAACCCTGCCTGAGATGTCTTGAGATTTGGCAATGAGACACACAATCAAAGACCACCTTGACCTTTTTTTTTCTCTTACCCAGATTTTTTTTTAAGTCAGGCCGCCATGTTGGTTAATTCCCTGATATTTCCGCCATTTCAGAATTCCCAGTTTGAGCAGATTTACAAGTATAAGGTGGATTCCCTCTCCACAAATAAATAAATGGTCAAATTAATGTCCACTATATCAATGATAAAGTTTTTTTTGTATATTAGAGTTTTATAAAGAGTTATTTGAATATCTTTCTTATGAATATGCTCACACTCCCACCACCACGCTCACATTCAGATGCATACACGACACGTTATATGATCGGCTTCATGTTATCTAGTGCAAAAAGCGTCAATATGTACTGAAGACAAACAATCGCAAAACTCATGGTACTCTCCGCGGCCGGCTAATAGAGAGCCCCGCATCACTCATTCTCCACAGAGTCCTTTTGGTCCAGTGTTTGAGGGGAGAACTCATAGTGAGGGCTTGTCATCCAACCGATCTCATGTTTCACTTCCTCCGTCCGTCCCACAACGCAGTTCTCCGACTGCATCCGAGGGAGTTTGTCTCCTTGACAACCTGTGGTGAAATGTCCCTCTCTTTTCTTTATCACGTCATTTTCCGACAGGAAAGATTACTGCAACCACTTTGGCACCGGCACCTGCGGGAAGAATAAAAGTATGTGAGGATGTATCGTGGCTACGCTAACCGATCCATGAACCCGTCTTACGTACCTTCTTGAGTTGTTTCTTGTCGCTTCCTCTGATCGAGGCGAGCAGTTGGTCCCTTGAGTTCTTACTACCAGCTGGGCCTTTCCCATCCAGCTTCCTCTGCGACACCGGGGTCAGAGAGTTCTTCAGGGCGTCTACATCCAGCATGGGAGGCGGAGGAGGTGGAGGTCCACCCCCAGGAGGAGGCGGAGGTGGTGGTGGACCTCCAGCTCCTCTTTTAGGTGTCAGCTTTGGAGATGGCATCGGTGACGGTATGGGGGAAGGTTTGGGTGAAGCTTTGGGTGAGCCTCTCAGAGATCCTCCACCACCCACTTTGGGTACCTCCAGCGTCTCCTTCTTCTCCCCGTTGGCCTGCGCCAGCTTCTGCTCCTGCAGGCGCTTCTGCCTCTGTCGGTCCATGTTGCGACTCAGTATGTTTGTCGTGGTCATCCTGGGCCCGGCTAACTCAAAGTGGTAGCCCAGTTTGAGCAGGGTGGTGTTCTCTTTCAGGATCTTGGTCATTTCCATCTCCGTCTTCCCTCCGCAGATGTGACGCTGGTTTTGAAAGCGAAGCTCAGTCAGTGTGGAGTTGTGTGGCAGCGCCTGGATCAGAGCCAGGATGCCTTTGCCAGTGAGATGGTTGGAGTCCATGTTGAGGCTAGTGAGAGTCTTGTTGTTGCGGAGCATGCCCGCGATGGCGTAAGCTACGTGGTCGTCCGCACGGCAGTTAGCCAAGGCGAACTTCTTAACGTTGGTGTTCTTGTGCAAAGCCTCCGCAAACTCCATGAGCGTTTTGGTCTTGATGACCTCCGAGTTGTTGACGTTGAGCTCAGTGAGGGAGGGGTCGTTGCTGCGAACCTGCTCCATCAGCTCATCAAACATGCTCGAGTCTTCGTCTTCCTCCTCTTCCTCCTTCGCCTTGCTGTTCGGGGTGTTTTTGGCCACACAGTTGCCAACTTTCTCAGTTTCCTCTGGTTTTTTAACTCTTCCTTTACTCTCCTCTTTTTCCTTTTTCTCCTCTACTTTCTTCTCCTTCTCCTTCACGTGGTCACTATGGTTAACCAGCTCCTCTCTGTCCGTTCTCTTCTCCGCCTTGTCGTGTTTCACCTGCACCTCACCCCTCACTGAAGGTTGTCGCTCAAGTTTGACATCAGGCTTTTTATCTTCAGCTTTTTTCTCCTCTGTTTTCGGCTTCTTCTCCTCAGTTTTACTCTCCGGGGCCGGGCTCTCTTGTGCCTTGCTCTGCTTCTCCAACATCTTAGAGACGAGTCCTTGCGTCCTGAAACCCTCTGATCTCCTCTCCTTTTCCTTGCTCACTTCCTTTTCTTGCTTTTCACGTAGCTTTGAGATAATGTCTTTGGTTTTGCCCTCGTCTCTTCTCCTGCTGTCGTCTTTCTTCTCTTTGCTGTCGTCCTTCTTTTCCTGTAACTTGGAGATCATATCCTTTGTTTTGCTGCCTGTGCTCTCTCTGTTTTCTCTTCTGTCTCTTATCTTATTGTCCTCGAGTTTCTCTTTGGTCTCCTCTTTCACGTCACTCTCTCTGCTTTCCTGCTTCCTGAATCTGCTTGAAAGCCGACTCCGCTCCTCTCTCGAACTTTCAGGACCTTTGCTGTTTCTGTCGGCCACCTTAGTATCTTTTTCATTTGAGACACTAGCTTGTCTTCGTGGTCCGACTGTCACGTCGTCGTTCCCCTCCTGGCTCAGGCCCATCTTCCTCAGGTATTCCTGCTTCCGGCTCTCCTTCTTAGACTCACCCTGCAGGAGGACAAACATGAGGAGAATGATGTGAAAAATTATATTAGTGTCATGTCAGAAAGTAAAATAGTTAAAGGGATAGTTGGTTTTTTTTTTAAAGTGGGGTTGTATAGGTTACTTATCTATCGTCAGTGTATTACATACAGAAGATGTCAGCCAGCACGCCCCTAGTTTGGGTAAGTCAGGCAGGAGTCTGACATGGAAGCTAAGCAATGTACTGCAGTTGATGGGGGTCAGCGACAAAACCTAAAAAAGTCCAACCTAAAGAAATCCATTGTGTACGCTATACTGAGATATTTTCATGGCTTTACCTTTCTGTCAGACAGCCTGTTTCAACGGGGGGAAGCTTCAGTTCTCGGTCTATACTCTTGTCAAAACCTCCAGACTCCACTGACAAAAATAGTAATTTTAGCTTGCTAAACATGGAGCCTAAAGCGAGGGAGTTCAAGTACCTCGTGGTCTTATTCACGAGTGAGGGTAGAATGGAGCGTGAGATGGATCGGTGGTTTGGTGCGGCTTCTGCAGTAATGCAGGCACTGCGCCAGACCGTCGTGGTGAAGACGGAGCAGAGCTGGAAGGCAAAGCTTTCAATTTACTGGTCCATCT
>JAPZEB010000012.1:12681585-12693741 GCA_029783705.1 Chaetodon striatus
ACACACACACACACACACACACACACACACACACACACACACACACACACACACACACACACACACACACACGATGAATTGAGTCTGAACACAGGGGTTGTTGAGACTGGTTGTGACGGCCAATCGGCTGAGAAGATCTCATGAAGCTATGGGAGAGACTCTGTAGCATCTCAACATCTGCTCAGTCCAACTCCTGCCCCTCTGAGTTGGCAGCGCCATCGCTTTAACTGTCATCATACACAGGAAGTGGATTGTCTGAAGGGTCAACATTTCAATGTGCAACAGGAAAAGCATCATGAGAAAAAAAAAAAAAGAATATTTCACGACAATATCTTTGTTTCTATAAATAAAACCAAGCAAAATGTTTTTATACAAGTCCTCATTTTCAATGTAAATTTAAATGTACAGTTTTGATTTCAAAGTTTACTAGGTTTTGTAGATATTCTATGCTTTTATTTTCAACAAAAAAGAGTTAAATGGTGTGACATTATCAGCCTTACTGTGCTTACATTAACAAAAAAAAAGAGGAAACGTTTAAAAAAAAGAGAGAAGAAAAGAGCGTGGCTTTTCCAACACAGTGTACTCGTAACGTTTATTGTCTCCTGCTCATTTCAAAAAGGGTCTTCAATGAACGACTGCATATTCTTGTGTTGTTTTTTTTATTTGTTTGTTTGTAAATTTTGACTTTGGAACCTCTTTATTTTTCCACCAAGAAAATGGGACCCAATATATTTATAGTGCAGAGTTATCCATGGACACGTGACTTTTTCAGGTGTCTATGTGTGTGTGAGCAATGCTATGGTCTTGTTAAGGTTTTTATTGAATACTGCCACAAGCTCACGCTTTCCTACTGGCAATAAATTATTCCTAAAAAATATCCCTGCTGTCTGTGTGCAGTTATTTACCTATTTATTACTTATGAAGAGAACCAAGTTGTTTTAGAAAGTAGTAATGTGGTTAAAACAGGTTTCCTGTTTCTGGTATCGTTTGTGTATAAAGTAAATATTAAATGTTTGGAAGGCTGGAACACTGACTCAAACATAAGTCACTTTGGATTTAAGTTGTAATTGTGTTCAGACGATTATTTGAGAAAATAATTGTCAGACCAATCTGTAATGAAAATGATATTTATCACACTCTATGTGATAAGTGACATTTTTATTTTATTTTCATCAGAGCAACACCACTGTAAATTTTACCAAGCAGCGTCCAGCTGATGGGTCAGTCATTGCAAACACATGACATGCAGCCAAACTCTGTTACAACACTCAAAACTTGATTTTTAACTCCTGTGAAGATCCCGAATCTCTCACACATCTTAAACATGTCATGTTGATGTGTATAAAACGATACAGATAATATCTAATATTTTCAGTTTGATGGAACGCTACAGTCATATAATACATGCAGTCTTGGTGTCAATATTAGATATTAAAATGTTTCGTTACACCTAGTTTTAGTTTTTAGTTGAGACCTAAAACAATATTGTGTACTTACTAAAGCTAACTAAAATTTAAAAAAAAAGGGAACAGGAAAATTGTCAGGAAATTTGGTCAAATTTGTCAACACAAGCAGGAGGTGCAAATCTTTACTGAGTCTGGGATGTCGCCATGACTGTGAGTTAGCTGCCCTCTCAGTATGTTGTGTTTGTGTTGTAATACATATTCTGAAAGTCTTAAATCTTGCCTCTCACAAATACCCTGATATTATGACTGACAAAAAGACAATAAAGCAAAAACAACTACCAAACCACCCTGCAGACTGACTCAAACTTAACTGAACTGATATGATTTGGTTTATTTTGAACATTTAAAAAATACTAATAAAATAAAATAGACTATATTGTAAAAAGCCTACAAAACAGAGACAAAGAATAAATCCTGAACAGACTTACAATGAGAAACATAAAGTAACATTTCACGTCCATAAAGGAGTGGAAGGAAGCAACATGCTTGTCTAGCCTTGCCCCCACCCTAAACTATACTACATCCATCATTAATCAAACTATGACATAATTACACTCTCCTCACTTACGCTCAGCCAGATTTACACCACTGCGCCTCTTAATATCTGATAACCAGTACTGCCCCGTGTATAACACAAATACGAACTGAGAATACCGACAACAGCATCACCCTGAGTGAGCTTTACATTTCCATACCCTGTGAAAATACTGTCTTTGTACATCTTTAAATGTCTGATATCTTTGCTTTGTTTTTTCCTCACCTACAGCGCTCAACAAAATCACCCCACAAACTGATATACACATACTTTCAGAGTGCTGCGAAAACAGCGTTGTTTCAAATTGAATCTTACAACCACCCCCCGTATGTATTTTGTATGTTGTCAGGTAGTAAATTATTTCTTGTTTTGTACGTGACTTGGTATTTTTGTATTTAATAACCTGAACTGAAATGTATGGATCTGGGGAATTTAAAAAGACAGAGTTAAAATGATGAAGCTTCATTGAAGCCTTTGAACAAGCTGATACAGAGTGCTTTCAGAAAGTTTGTAGATCCAAAGTGAAAACAGGATTTTAGACATCTTTGCAAATAATTAAAAAAAATAACAAGAAGTATTCTGATCTTTTGCTATGGCACTCTAAATTCAGCTCAGGTGCCTCCCATTGCTCCTGATCATCTCTGAGATGTCTCTACACCTTGATGGGACTCCACCTGTGGTCAATTCAGCTGATTGGACATGATCTGTAAAGGCACACACACCTCTCTGTGTGTGTGAGGATCACAGCTGACAATGAGCAAATACCAATCAGAGGAGACTGCCTGCAGAGCTCAGAGACACAGATCTGTGAGAAACAAGATTCTCTGGTCTGATGAAACTGAGATTGAACTGCTTGGTCTCACTTCTAGGTGTCATATCAGGAGGAAACCAAGCATCGCTCACCACCCCAGTAATCCCATGCCAGCAGTGCAGCACGGTGGTGGCGGCGTCATGCCGGAGGGTGTTTTTCAGTTGCAGGGACTGGGGGTCGGGTCAGGGTGGAGGCAAAACAAAGTACAGAGATAGCTTTAATAAAAAACCAGTCCAGAGCACTTCACATGGGGCTGAAGGTCCGTCCTCCGACAGGACAATGACCCGACACACAGCAGGGACAACACGGCGAACACAACATGACTCCATGTTTGATGAGTGACGCGGTCTGAGTGCGCTGCCGAAAGTGTGGCGCATTAAGGGGAAACTAAACTGCTAAATTCAGCCTCATATTTCACTCAGAACAGCTTTTACTAAATCTCAAGTTATAAAAACGTGTAAACTGCGTCGTTAACGTAAACGAGCGGAGGATTGGCTGGGAAACATCCCATTTATTCACTTTACATGGAGCCACAGTTAATACTGAATGATGTGTTAATGTCTCTTAATAAGTCACCAGAGATCATAAATCATGTTTAGAAGGAGCAGATGTTACCTTAAGCTAGCTCAGGCCATGTTAAAGTTAACTATATTATAATGGAGCAAGGCGAGCTAACTGCTAACATGCTAATCGCTAACATGCTAACTGTTAGCATGCTAATTGCTAGCGTGCTGGGTTGCTTTGAGATGGCCGTCAGATGGCAGAGGTATGACCACATGATCCTGTTGGAGCTGTAACAGGTGGTGTGCTCCACCTTTTATTTCCCAGTTGCTCTTTGAAAGAAGAACAGAGTACTGTAAACACACTGTTACCACTGGAAATCACCAGTTTTGGTTCAATGCTGCAGGCTGCACCCATAATTCACGCACAGCATTATGGGGACTAGGAATTAGGTGGATAGGACAATTTAATCAACACTTGAACATGTGATCAACTTTTTCCAAAAGCCAGAAGCTAAACTCAGACCTGTGGTGTTTCTTTAAAGACTAAGCTTCACACACAGACTGAGAAACACTCAGCATAATGTCTGTGATAAGAATAAATACACAGTGAGTCCTAAACTGAGTTGGAAGGAGCTGGTCTCATTATGTTTTCTATAACATAGAATTTCAGCCACATTAAATTACAGCCTGGTCCAAACAGCCACTCGTGTGCAGGCTGCTAAAGGTCACACCGACGTGTACATTTCAAGTTTTCTCACACGCACATGAAGTATCTTTCCTGATACGACCTGACTGAACACTGTAAATCAAACAGCTCATTGTCCTCAGAGCCGCTCTGTGTTGTTGAGCCGAGGATTCCTCGAAGTGTATTTAAATAATGGAAACTCCATTAGAGGACGTCTGCAGCGTCGAGCCAAGATCTGTGAAGACTTGGCTTGTGATACTGTTTGGATGAGTTTTGGATGTTGACCTTTGAGAGCTGGCATCAAGAACATGATATTATAAAATCTATTGTTGTGTAGTATCAGTTTAGTCTGGTTGTTTACACAACTGTATGAAGCCTGTCTTAAAACTATGGCGGCCTTTTAACTTGTTGAGTTGGTAACAGTTGAATAAAAGCAAAATAAAAACTATTTGTGAGACATTATTCTGGTGTTGTGATGGACATGTTGCATGATAATGATGATTTTTAGGCAAACATGGTGTTTGAAGGCAACACTCTAGAATATATGCCTAATATTAACCATCGAATTTCTATTTTTTGGGCACATTCACCTCCAATTATTTAACTGTTTACTTATCACCAGTTTGTCAGACACATCATATAAATCAATCTGAATTGAAATATCATGTCTATTAGATGCTATACTAATAAAGTTTAACTGATGTGAAAGGCTGGAATTTAATAAGCTCAGCTGTTGAGTCCAATTATGTAGGAAAATAAAGGAATTTTTGTAACGTTATTCTTTCATTCTTGGACAAAAAAATAAATAAAATAAGAATACAAAAATAAAAATAAATTTCAAATTATTATTTTTTTAAATTAAATCAAATTAAAATTAATTGAATTAAATGTAATTAAACTAAACAATTGTTTATCCTGAAACCTATTGTCAGGCTAATGTTAACTCAGTTTAGCAGTCAGAGGCCCCACACTGCGATATTATCTCAATTTTTAAACCACGACCCAACACTACTGCGATTTCAAATGTTTTGTGATATCCTGAGTATTGTGATAACATATATTTTGATTTATTACCTTTTTGTCAAACACAAATTATGTCCCTTAGAAAACATTGTCAACATCTGTTCGATCTGATGAGATCAAATATTCAGTCCGTTCGTCTCCCTTTAATAATATTTATTGCAGCAAAATGTATCTCTGAAAAAAGATAAATGTATTATTTAAGTTGGTTACCAAATGTTTAGTTTATATTTGCAATATTAATAATTGATATGATGAAAAAAAAAAACTTGGCACCTGTGTATGATGCAATACCGCCACACAAACTATCATATACTAAGCTGTATAGATTTTTTCCCACCCATAATGTCAACAATATTAGCTAGCTACCTATATTTGCTCTTTCAGTAAAAATAAATAAAATAAAATAAAATATAATAATATTAAGTTAGCTAAACAAATGCACATAAACCAAGGAAACTATGCTTACAGTTTCTTTGACAAAAACAAGAAAGACTAGTTCACAGAGGACTGAACTAGAGCTGCAATTATTTGATTATTCAATTATTCCAAGAGCAAAAAAAAATCTGCAAATATTTGATATTATAACACATGAGTCATTTTTCAAGCAAGTGTGGTACTTGCACGTTCTCAAATTGGACCATTTGCTGCTGTTCTTGGTCTTAAGTTACAGTAAATCTAATGTTTTCAGGTTTGTAGATGTTGGTTAGACAAAACAAGACATCAGAAGAAGTCACTTTAGGTGTCAAACGTACGGCCCACAGGCCAGAAGGGGGCCGCCAAAGGGTCCGATCTGACCCACTGATGACTTTACACACCTAATATTGATGCACATGTGAAGGCTGAGAGGTGCCAGCTTTCGTTTCTGGTTACAGGTTTACATCGACAGGTCTGTTTTGAGGAGGAAGAGAGCTCTGTGGATAATTTAGCTCCCGCTTTAAACACTGAAAGAACTGTGACTGGGAGAAGTTTCAGCTGGTTGCAATCTGCAGTTCTCACCACTAGATGCCACTAAATCCTCTTAAATCTCACACAGTGGACCTTTAATGGGTAAATAAAATATACGCAGCAACAACATGAGGCAGCATCACGACTGATTTTTCTCCCTGAGTGAAAATAAAGTATTTTCCTGGTTAAGTTTCAGATTTAAATACAAATGCGATGAATAAAACCTGCATACCTCTTTATTATTCACAGTTTAGGGAGACATGTATATTAATCTGGAAATGTCGTCATTTTGAGATAATATTGATCACTGTTCAAAAATCAGCAGCTTCAATTCAAAAGAATCTGTATCAGACTTATATCTTAAACAATATGGTGGCTGAGGCTGAAAATACTATACATTTGTGAATGGTTTGTAAGGCAGCGGCCATCTTAACATGCTTCCTCCATAACCTCCACCTTAGTTTGGTGTGGTGGTACCAGCATTACCACACAGTGAGCGGTGGTGGACTGACTGAATGAGGATAAACTGAGACATATTGATGAAATTGCTCGTCTATTAACCCTTTGAAACCTGCAGCAACATCACGTTTCTTGTGCTGCATTCAGGAGCCTTTTGCGAGTATTTAAACCTGTCAACCCTGAGCAAATTGGTGCAACTTCTTTCAAAAACATGGGCGGAAAGGCACTGAGCAATTTGGTGAGAAATGTCCCATGAGCTGCAAAAATAAATAAATAAATTCAGATTTATTTATTTATTTTTTTTAAATGGCTAAAAAAGATATATAAAGAAAAGACACAAAATTATGTTACAGAATAATTATAATTTTTAAGCACTCTTTTTCAATTTTCCCTCTTTTTAAACTATTTTTATTGTTTTTAATTTTCTCTTTTTACTAATTTCTTACAAATTTTGCCTTCTATGTTTTTAAAAGAAACCAAGCAAATTTGCTCCTTATCTGTTTAATAGATGAAAGAAAATTTCAATAACGTATTATTTACAGCAAAAGATGAACCAATTTGGAGATATATTTACAGGTTATTATGCTGTGGTTTTACTGGTGTGGCCCCTGAACTAAACTGAGTTTGACACCCTGCTTTAGGAGACAATTAACAGGCTTTTCTCGCTGTGTTCCAGTGACTTTTTAAGACCAAACGATTAATCGATAAGCAGCTTGATCGATGACCGACACAGTAGTTGGTTGGAGCCCAGCGGTGAACAAATGGCTCCCAGCATCAGAGAGGACAGACACTGAAGTGACAGTTAGCAGGACTGAAACAAACATGGAGGTTAAAGTAAACAGCATCGTGAGAACACGCTGTGACGGCTGCAGGACGACACACGGACACACGCCATGATTAACGGCGGTGATAACTCGGGAGCGTGCAGCGGGGCAGCCGTTAGCGGGACGTGGAGGCAAACCGTTAGCGCGGCCTGGATGGAGGTCCGTAATCTTACCCTGGGAAGTGCAGAGGACGACGGTGAGCAGCGCCAGAGCCGACGCGACGAGGGACATGTTGCCCGCTGGAAATATCATCCTCGTCCTGATGAGAAACCGAGCAAGTGAAGTGTTCACGAGCAGGTGTGCGATACACGGGGATTTGACCGGCTAACGGCCGTCCGCGGACATCCTGGCTCGGGAACGGCGGAGGAGACGGGACGGCTTTGACGAGCCGTAATTTATCCGTCGAAATGACACATCGCGGCTGTGACGCTGTTCACCCGGGATGAGGAGGGTGCTGCCTTCACGGGCCGCCTGGAAGCTCGGAAAAGATCTCCATCCAGACCCTGAACGTCACAGTCATCCGATGACACAGGACATTTAAACTGAGGCGGTGGTGACTGACATTGAAATGACGGGCTGAAAATACTGCATTTATATTTTAAAGTTCAAAGTTTTAAACGTTTAACATGTTACCTAGATAAAAACGCATAAATATATTCAGCAAAATGTAAAGTATAACAAGTATTGATAATGCGGAAGTGCTCCTTTTAAAATGTTTTCTTCTCCTCGACATTTAAGAGATAACATATTGTACTTTATTTATTCTTTTATTTAATTTATTTTATTTTATTCTATTTTATTGTATTTTTTCCCACGATTTTTTTGTCTTTCAATGTTCATGCAAAACAGATGCAGACTTTAAAATGTATTAATTTTATGTGCAATAATTTTACCCTAGTTCATGTTCACGGCATGTTAGCACTGCTTGTGAGTGCATATGTGTGTATGTGTGTGTGTTTAGAGTATGAATGAATGAATGATATATTGTCCCCTCCCTTATTATTTATTTTCTTTTATGAGTTTCGTTTTATTCTGTGCATTAAATTTCGTTGTATTTATTTAAAATTACAATAAAAAGAATTGAATTAAATTAAACTGAATAAAATAAGAAACATTGTCCAGTGAAAATATTCCAGTTTGAATCAAACAATCTTAAATCAGAATATTTATTTAATGTAATTTATAATGTAATGTAATTAAATTTATTTCTATTTTATTTTAATTAATTTATTTAATTTTTAATTTTATGTTATTCATTATTATTATTATTGTTTACAAAAATTGAAATTAATTCTAGTGGGAATATTTCAACCTTCTTTTAGTGCAGATTCACCGATAAAAATAAATCTTAATTTTCATAATTTGATTAGATTTGAATGTGCAGGCAATATCTGCAAGAATGTTTACAAAAAACGGAAACAACAAGCTATTACAACAATTAATAAAAAAGAATCAAAGCTATATATTTTTAAGACTTCAGGGCTCCAAGCCACATCGATTAATATTAAAAACAGGTTTAGATGTGTCTATTTATAATGCGATCATCGGATTAGCTGTCCTGAGTTAGAAAATCTCTCCCATGCTCAGTACTGAGCTGGAACTCATGTTTACGAGCAGCATTGAACGCACCATGAGAGGTCAGAGCGCCCCCCCTCCCTGCTCCGCCCTGATGGAGACAGAGAGAGGCTGCATGTTAACATGAACACACACTTCATACACACAACAGCTGCTCATCATCAGGAGCTGTTTTCACACGTGAGACACAGTGAGGATAAAAAGTGTAAATGTATTTCCTTTGTTGATCAATTAAACTCACAAAATAAGACAACAATAAGTTTTAATAATATTTTATTTAAAGTTCAAATATACTGAATTATTGGGCATCATAGACACAACTTTTATTGATCTGACTCCAATAAAATAAATATAGAAACACTCTGAGTTGGCTGTAAAGCTGTGGGAGGCTGAAGTCAGTCCATCTGTGTATCTCTGGATTAATGATGAAGAGGAGGAGGAGGAGCAGCTGACAGCTCCCTCTGGTGGATAATCTGCAGCCTGCGAGTTCCCAAAGGAGCCGTGCATGATAACCTCAGGAGGCAGAGCGCATACAAACAGGTGCTCTCTGTCGTTTAATGAAGCTTAAATGACCTGACGTGATCTTGACCCTCAAGACTGTTGCAAGCTGCATTGTTCAGTATATAATGTACATATCTGGGTTTTGTTTTTTTTAGTTTGTTCACTTTCTGCCTGCAAACGTTCCCGTAAAACATTAAAAATTAAGTGTATTTTGGGCGCCCAGTGTCTTAGTGGGTAGAGCTGGCATCCCATGTGTAAAGGCATTGTCCTTGCCACAGTGGCCATTGACTCAATTCCAGCCTGTGGCCCTCTGCTGCATGTTTCCCCCTCTCTCTCCCTTCGACACTGAACTCTGACCTGTCAAATAAAGGCAACAGCCAAAAAATATTAAGGATATCTCACTAATGAATCCCCTCATACTGGATATTTCAAGTGGTCCCTTTAATGCTACGGCAGTTACTATCTTTAAGATTCATACCTCTTTCTCCAGCCTGACAAATGTTGCATTAAAGGTCCTACGTCCACATCACGTTTTATTATTTCTCAGCACAGGCATCTTTTTTCAAAAGTTCCCAGTGAGGAGAGGGCATGTAGCCGCTTAGAGAAAAGCACTGCGCCCAGCATCTTTAGGCCTGTGTCCACGTAACATTCAAGATTATAACGGTTTACAAGCTGATTGGCTGTTTAAACAGGTGACGTGCTTTACATTTTAAAACCAGCAGATGACGATTTGACCAGCGGAGTTGCAGGTGACACCATCAGTCGGCTTGAGTCGAGCTCAGACGGCCAGTTCAACACACTGCGACTTTTCTCTGCAACGTTCTAAAATGGTTTTGTGTTGTCGTGAATCACTGGTCTGAACTGGGCGTTAGGATGAGACGTTTGAGTCTACAAAGAGAGCAGGTCGTCGTCCATAAAGGTCACCATGTTGTGCCTGGTTCACACCACACGATATCAGCCCGATTATAACACGACAAAGCGTCGTACGGTGTCAGCTCGGATCGTGAACGACAACGCAGCCTTTATGATACTTCCTCTAAGGATGATACCACACAGAGTAAAAAGGAAAAATGATGGTGTGAAACAGCAGAGGCACTTTAGCAACCTGAGTCCTGCCGTTAGCATCAAGCTAGCAAACTGTGTTATTTCTTTATAATGGAGACGGACATAAAGAACATTTAAAATAGTGTCTGGGCTTTTACTTACAAGTGAAGAGGCTACCAGCTTCTTTTGAAACAGACGGGTCTTTATTTATCATTCCCTCTGTATTTCATATTTTTACTTTAGATACGCTCCTGTTTGCCTCGATAAAGTTAATGCATCGTGCCGTCATTTCGAACTCAACACTTACTGTATCTGTTTAAAATTAAAAGCCTCTTATAGCCTCAGTTGAGAGAATTCCTTGGTGTTATAAACAGGCTTTTAGTGTGAAATATTTGCAGGAAGTTTTTTGCAGAGGATTCAGTGACTTGCGTAGTTTGCATGTGGTCTGGTGACACGTTTTACGTTACGACAATAACATTTCAATCGCCACACGAACAGACACAGTGACTGAAATAAAAGTTACGATAATAAAAATAGGACAAAAATAAGCTGACGACATCAGACACGTCGTGACAGACGACCAGGGATGATTGGTGTGGACCAGTAAAAACCTCCTGAACAATGAACACTGAAGGATTTCTAACTGGGAGAAGTTTCAGCTGGTTGCAATATGCAGTCATCACCACTAGATGCCACTAAATCCTCTTCTATGTCACACAGCGGACCTTTAATAGGTTAAAAGAACGTGCGCACATGTTTACTCTTCACAGTTCAGGGAGACAAGAGAGGAATCTGGACATCGATCTGGATATGTCGTCCTTTCGGGACTTTTATTTAGAAATTTTTCCATCCCAAATTTTTAATGGGTACAAGGAAATGACAAGGCTGTGAATCACCATGGCAACAGTGTGAATATCCCAAATACCCACCGTACCCCGAGACACGATGACAGCTGGTCGAGGAGCTTCTCATTTCCTGTCAGAAACAGTCACTGTTTTTGTTGTGGAATATAAGGCCGCCAATGTTTCCGTCCGTCTCCGGTCAAAGATCAGGACGTTTTGTTTTAGTTTGACTTTTCCTTCAAATCAACGCAACGTCTCTTGAAGTGTTTTCCATGTTGCATTTTTACTCTGTTTATACAGAAACACAAAAATAACAGGCTAAGTTACAAATAGGACATGGCAAACTAGTCCGTTCATATTTCATGGTTCACCTGTCCCACTGTGACGCCGCCACCTTTTTATCCAATCCTCTCGTTCGGGCTGAAATTACTCTAAAATGGCGAGTCCTCTGACCTTCTTCAGGCAGTCTCTCACCTCTTCATCCTCCTTGATTCAACACCTGCAAAGTCCTTTATCCCGTCGTAAGTACGTAGAAACAGGAGTTATGGGTAAGTGCGTGTCCGTCTCTTGTAACCCTGTTTCCGTCCTCCGCCAGGCGCATCGTCCCGTTCTCCTTCTTCTTCTTTGCTGTGTTGTAAATTCATCATGAGCGCTTTAATGATGGGGCAATAGAGAGTTTAGATGAAAGAAGATGTGTTGGAGCGGCAGACGGCGGGGCTAGAGGCCTATAGACTGCATGGTTTGTCTCTCGGCGCTGTTGAGGTGGCCTGAGAACATGCTGTAACACGGCTGCTGGGCGAACTGCGTCAGGAAGTCTGTCAGGTAGGCCTGGGAAAACACAGGTGATACACTGCAGGTTAGTTATTCAGTTCAGTTCAGTTCAGTTCAGTGCACTTTCTTTTCCATTCCCACAGTGAAAAGTTGTGGATGGTCCCAATAGCAG
>JAPZEB010000012.1:12739692-12750111 GCA_029783705.1 Chaetodon striatus
GACCCCTAGGTTGGAAACCTCTGGAATAAACCCCCTAACTTTATATAAGGTGGTTAAAACTAGCTCCACCTCAACCCGCTTCAACAGAGTCACGTTACCTACAAATTGATCAGTGTCACAGGGGATATTTTTTTCTGCACGCTAAATACTTTTACTTAAATAATTCATAATGTTTGCTGATAATATTCATGTACTTTCAGTTATGTAAAGTATACTCCTTTCACCACTGCATTAAGTTGCATGTACAAAAAACCCAACTGCCCGACACATGCACATTAATGCACCAGCATATTCTGTACACAAACACGCACACACACACACACACACACACACACGGGAGAGAGTCGGCAAGCCTCCGCCCTCCGAGAGCTCTGGCTTCATGTGACCACTGCATGCCTTGTAACAGAGGCAGGCCTGACTGAGATCAAAAGGCGGATAAGAAAAAAAATACCAGAAAATAAAGAAATGGTTTGGAAACAGAGGAGGGAGAGACGGGAAGGCTCGCGATGAAGATGTTAAAAGAAAGAATAACATGTCTCAACATTTGTGACAAATAATTTCAATACACAAAACACCGGCAATGAAAACACCGCTGGTAGAAAACACAGCAGGGATACCAAGAAACGTAGGTAATTGACACCGACACAAGACACACACAAACTACCAGGTCAGAGTCTGAACTGTTAGGCACGACTACTAACTAGACTGCAAACTTGTTATCATATAATAGTGCAACTTTTAAACTGCTAAATACATGGCCGGATCAAGCACCACAAAATATTAAAAAGATAAAGGGCAGTCCACACCAAGAACGATAACTGTAACAATAACTATTGTTTTAAAAATCGTTCAAACTCAAGAAGGTGGAGGAGCGGACACCACAGGTAGATCAACATCAACAGTAGCGAACAATACCTTTGAGATCACTGTTAAGAGTGATGTGATGAACAATAGAAACAATAAGAGCCAAACATGGTAGATGATGTCTTTATGAAGAAGGATATCTGGAAAGAAACTGGACTCACCCTCAGAGACAAGTGTTTTTGTTATTAACGCTTATAAGAGATGATAATCATTGAGCATTACCTCAGGTAGCCTAATGACAACAGTATTACCTTACCACGAATGAACGCTTCATGGCGATCACAGGAGTTTCTATTAAAGGCTGACATTTTTTCGGGAATCCTGTGGGTCACGAGATTCCTGCGGGATGGAAGTTTATTTCACTATTCATCACGTGATGTTGGAGGGTGGGCAGGACGGGAATCATAATAGTAATAATGAGCGAAGAAGGTGAAGTTAGCAGCTACTAGTTTTTTTCCACAGACCATAGGAAGTATATACCTGTACGTATGAGCACACATCATTTTATATGTTGGCATCAAGCTAACAGACAAAGCAAAAAAGAGCCAATCAGTGTCACGAGCAGGACTAACGCTGCTGTCAAGCGGTTTGCCAGAGCTAGCAAGGAGTAGCAACAACAATGCAAGCACTATAGATGAGATAGACGCTGCTACTGAGGCTGTTCTAGATCGACATGTCTTCTCAATATCACCTGACATGGTAGTTTGTTTTACTTCACTCCGCTCCACTCTTAAACCCCCTGCAAAACAAGTATGTTGCCATGGCTACACATCATGACGATAGATTTGGGCAGATATGATGTCTCTAGTGACTGGTTAGGGAAGTCCTTGAATCCTCCTCCCAAAGTGGACGCAATGTCAGACTAAAGATGGAAAGAGGGCGTAAAAAGTTGACGATTCAGTCCGATATCAGGCAAGTGCTTGATTTCTACGCAGAGGAAATTACATTATTGTTTATCAGTGCGGATGCTCAGAGTGTTATAGTGAAGCTCTTGGTGTGGACAGCCCTTAAATCTTTTCTTTATGATCGGTAATCCCATGAAAAGAACCTGTGTACCAAATTTCATGAGAGTCCATCCAACAATTGTTGATATACTCAGTCCGGTTGCCATCTCTAGAGCTGTGCTGCTAGCATCGCCAAAACTCTTAAAAGCACATCAATGAGCCACATCTTTGCACTGGATGACATGTTTCTGCATTGCAATAAACACTGTAGTTTATTCTCTATGCTGTAACCCACTAGTTGGAACAGATACACAGTGCAGATAGCACAGCATTCGTGTCGCCTCATGAGCCTTGAACGCTTTGCACTCACAGTAACCACATGTTAAAGCGACCAAACACCCCACAGTGTGGGTATATACGTATGTGTGAACTTCAGAGTCAGAGAGAAAAAGGAAGTGTGTCTTTTGTCTGCCTCCACTTAGAAGCATATGTATGTTTAATTGCAAGTGTATGTGTGGAGGTGAAGGAAAGGAAAGAGGTATAAAAAAATAATAAAAAAAAGGGACTTACTACTGTGCGCAGTCAATGAGTTGATATTCATTGGACCTTTCCCAGCAGGCCCGCACACCCTCGTCCTGCCAGAGGATCTTTGCATGGTCATAAAACTCCTGGAAAGAGAAAGAGGGGTCTGGATCAACGGCATACCACAACTAGAAATAACTGCGAGTCAGGCTCTCGTTTTAGGATCCCTGAAACAAAGATATGATATCACAAAAACAACTAAAGGAGAAGTGTGTGTGAGAGTAAAAAAAGATGTTATATATCAACTCTTATCATTTATCTTTTATATTTCTCTGCATTTTCCAGAGAGAGGAGAAGAGAGAAGAAGAGCTGTTACAGTCAGGACCCCCTGACCACACCGCAAAGTTCACCCCCTGTCTCTGGCCTCCTAAATTACAGATAAAAACAAAGTGCTGTTTGGCCCAATGTCACGTAAAATGTTGGAGAAAGGACAGACCGCGTATTTATACGATGTCTGAGAATGCACAAGTTACTTGGCGACAATGCTGAGCGAGAAGATGCAAATCTTCCAGTGGGTTTAATCGATTATACGCAGTGGTGGGTAGTACCCCGCTACATGCACTTGAGTATTTTACTGAATGAATAGTCTAAGAGTAGTTGATTTGCGGACTACCTTTACTCTTGCTCGAGTACATCTGCCATAAAATATATGTATTTCTACTAAGTTACATCACACTACACTCTTCTTGCTACTTTTACTGATACATGTAGCTACAAATAATTTTTATATTCAGCGGAGCTCACACACAGGCCAAGTTACTCTACTATAGCACCACAGATTAAATGGCGATTTAGGTTTGGTCACTGACAGGCACATGATGCAGACTGCGTCAAAGCCATTTCTTCGAGCTGATCGCAGCCACGCTAGACAATGCCTGTGACTCCACTACATGCGCTGAAGCGTCCCAGAAGCAACACTCTGCTCTGCTGAGCTAGTGACGCAAAGTTTGTTTGTTGTTGTTGTTGTTTTGTTTTACAGCACATTTCGTGAACATGGCACTTCAATGACAAACATGCATTTCACATGTTAAATGAACAGCTTTATTTCGAACCGAAATTTAGACAAAGAAAACATAATAAAAGAATTTAAAAAACAAGACAAAGATAATAGTGTCCCAAAAGGAGTTGGTAGAACTTTATTTATTTACAACTCATATACAACTATCCCGGTCTATTTACCACCCAATTAATTAAATAAGCTATAAAAACAGTTTATTGACAGTCCAAGTACGACCTAGTGTTACAAAATAAATATGCACTCCCCTAACACAATTTTTCCTCGTCTATATATCTGCCAAAAGGATCTTTTTTATATGGTTATTAAATTTGTGATTTGTTTCAACTCATCACGTGAAAGACCAGTTTCAACATAATACACTGATGTATAAATAAATCTAATGAAGCTAGTCACTATTTGAGTAGCTTTTTAAGATACGTTTTTACTTTTACTCGAGTAGTTATTTTTGTGAGTGCTTTTCTTGAGTCAATATAATTGTAATAATAATACTTTTACTGGAATACCATTTTTTGTGTATTCTACCCACCACTGATTAGTCGATCAACTCAAAATTAATCAGCAATTATTTTGATAATAAATTAAATAATCATTTCAGTCATTTTTTAATCAAGAGTGACAAACATTTTCTGGTTGCAGCTTCTGAATGGTCAAGATTTTATTATTTTATTTGTTTCACATCCCAGTAAACTGAAAATCCTTTGTGATGCTGGTCAGAAAAAACAAAAACAAAACAGATATCCGAATATGTCACCTTGGGCTGTAGGTATTTAAAATGTTTTTCACTATTTTCTGACATTTGAAAGAGAAAAATATCTATTTAGAAAACAGATTAGATTGATACCAGCAGATTAATTGATACAAATTTAATCATTAGTTGCAGCCTCAAAGAGAAGAAGGGGAGTTAAACAGAGACTTGTGATGAGACATAAACTACGGTGAATACAGAAAACAACATGCGATCGATGGATGGTAATATAGAAATTAAATGGTGTTGGTTGGTATATTTGGACGATATCTGTGTCCTTGGGTTAAGACTGTATTTCCCGTCCGAGTCTCGGTGGGTGAAAACGTTTAAGGACAGATGGAGGGAGGCTGATACTCCCTGGCTTAGTTTGCAGTTGAAGGCCGGCTCGGAGAGGAGCAGCAGATGAGCGGGCTCTGACAGAGGCAGGAAACAGAACAGTTCACCGAGTTCATGAAGAAATGGAGAGCTTTGTACGGACACAAGGCTTGGCTGTCACTACACAGGGGCCTATCTCTTCACTACGATCTGCAGCGGGTCACATACAACGCGGTCAAGCACAATTAAGCCATTATGAGCCGTGGAGTTTTACTGTATACTCTTAAAAATACTGGATGTAGCTGAGAGGAGGCAGGTTTTACAGTGGCCACCATGTTACGGACAGATACATGAGACGAGGTCTGTTTAAAACTAACGGGGTTTTTTTTAAACCACAAAAGAAACTGTCAAACACAAGAATTAGTGATTATCACTGACACTGTTAAACACCTTCACTTGTACCCTAAAAGCAGCTGAGTAGTAAAAACAAGGGGTAAACATAGTTTGGTCTACAGACAGAGGATTAAAGCATATAAGTTAAAGAAATGCAAATTGCTCATGAGTTCATTTGTCAGCAAAAACATAAAGGTCTTATTTGTGTTCACTTTACTGTCCTTTTCTCTCGTTTCCTTTTTCACTTGTGAGTTACGTCAGACTCTAGCTCAAACTACGAGGCCTCAAAGAGAACCAATCAGTCAAAAGGTTTCCAAGAGTAATTTACAGACTCAAAACTATCACCCTGAAGGAAACAGACTTGAAGGTTCTGTATATGAGACTGTGAACAATATGTAGCAGCAAATCACTGTTTGCTGTGGCGGAGTAACAGCGTCCTGAGCAGAGAATAAAGTCACACTAATTCTCTGTGTGTTGTCATCCGAGCTTCTCCATTTTGTGTTTTGGTAGCCTGGCCAACTGTGCGTGCATGTGAGTCCCTCCATTTATGTCTCATTTGCTAGCTAACTGCTGCTGCTCTGCACTATGCTGATATGAGGGTTAGCGCTGTTTACAACGTCTAAACCCACAGTGGTGGAACAGTATTGTTGTGGAAGTGTAGCGCCCCCCCTGGTCCCAACTACTCAGATTTTTTTTTTCCCAACTTACTTTCAAATTGGAAAAAAAAAAAATCTCAGGAAATATTCAAAAGTCACGTTTTCCAAAAGCCCAAAGTGACTTCTTCACATTGCTTTCTTTGTCCAACAAACAGCCTCAAGTCCAAACTACTTACGTTTTTCTTTTGTTTGTTTTTTTGCCTTTATTTGATAGGACAGAGTTAGCTTGAAAGGGGGAGAGAGAGGAGATGACCTGTAGCAAAGGGCTGTGAGCCCGTGGCTGCTGCTACATGTGGCACCTGCTCCACCAGATAAGCTAGCAGGCGCCCAAAAACTGAGTTTAAGTCCGTAAAACAAGTAGAAACAACAAAGTGAGAGGCTGGAAGTAAGGGCTGCTCCCGATTCAGTCTTATGTCAGTCAAATCAGATTTGGCCGTTCAATGTGAAAATTCAACTATTAACTCCTTTATTTCCATATAGAGTTTGTTCAGCGGGACGTTCAGTGTGACATTCACGTAATGTAATCGACAAGCTAACTACGCTAAAAATGGATCAGAAATGTGCCACAACATTTTTTGCCTATTTTTTGTGTTCACTCTGGGGACCCAAATGTCCAAAGGAGTGCGCTGCACATCGACTGCCAAAAAAAAAACCATGACTGTTCGACTTAAAGGAATCTCAGTCGACCGAGGGATCTCCTAATGATACTTCAAACCTCCGACTTTCAGGGGCAGACCTAGCTGTAAGCAATAAATGTGCCATTTTTGCTAAACGATCAATCGAAAATCGCTGAAGATTAATTTGTTGAGTATTGAGTATTTGGTTCATTTTTTCAGTTCCATTTAGCTGATATCTTTTCTTTCTCAAAAGTGCTTTATCCAACAAGGATACTACATTTTTGCTGGTATACAAGCCTAATCTTTGTTTTATATCTTAATAAACTGAATATCTTTCAGTTTTCTGACTGTTGATAAGACAACACCTTGGGCTCTACAGCTCTAGCTATATTTATCAGTGGCTATAAAAATTAGCATGTTTTACATATAAAGCTAATTCAACGATCAGTTCTTGAACACAGCAGATGACTGTCAAAGAAAACAAATGAAAATCGTTCCCTGAGGAAACTAAGAGTCGAAATGTGCCGTGAATTTTTGAGTGAAACAAAATACGAATCAAGAGGAGTGAGAACTACGTAAACAAACTACAGTATCATGTAAGTGAGGGGCTTTGAATGTCTCATAAAGAAATTACTGAACTACCAGATTCATCATCTAATAACGGACAGACGGCAGGCAGTGAAGTGTCAGAGGTCAACAAGGTCAACACCAGAGTTTTTCAGCAATTTCTCTTTGATTTGTTTTCTTTTATAAAGTTTATACACAGGGCTACATGTACAATTCAGAGTTTGACAGACAAGGGAACCTGCTATTTCATGATGCCTCTCATAGCGGCTGTTCAGCTCTGTAAAGAGTTTAAGAATAGGAATGGCTGTGACCTGAGTGTAGACCTACTTTGAGATCCTGTGTGAAAACAGCACTCTAAAGACATGCTGCAGAATTCTATCCATTATTTTGACTTAAACAGCATTCATACAATAGGTTTGAGAGAAAGGTATTCTACGTTATCTACCGGCTGACATATAAGAGGTATCATATCACTTATGTGGCATGTAGGGCTTTATTTGTTAAAACTGTAAATGTTGTAACATTTATTAAAGAGATTTCAAACATTTTGGGGGTTAACTGCACTCGTTTCAACTCTTTCAGATGTATGAAATGCATTCAGAGCGACATTCAAGACGATGCCACACAATGAAGAGGGTTCAGGGAGTTTCTCTGTTTATACAACATCTACTTCATGTCTGTCTGTTCATGTCTGTTGTTGCTCTTAATGAGGTCTCTCCCCTTTTTACCCTGTTGAAGGGTTATTTGTAGAGTTTCTCCTGACACCAACAGAGGATATTTAAGAACAGACGCAGTCGTATGTTGTGAAAATTGTAAAATCCTGTGAGGGAAATTTGTGATTCTTGGCTATTTACAGTAAATAAAATTGACTTCACTACATTGACTTGTCATTATGCTGTGCTGGGAGCACGGAGGCTCAGGAGAGCTGGGCACGGCAGCGATCGGTCTGAGCAAATAACCTTGGTGACTTTATTTATGTTGCATATGAGGCGTGATCCTTTTTATTATTTTAGGAGATTTTTTTAGTGAATAATAACAACAAGGATTACTGATTAGAAATGAAGCTCTGAAGGAAATCAAGACAGATTCAATCCAGGCCCTGTGCTTATTTTCGCTCCCTCTCTTCCTCCTCTGCTAAAGGCAGAGTCAACCAGTCCAACTGGTTTCCAGTAGGCCCTAAGGCCAGGCGAGGGGGAGCGGGCTCAGAGGAGGAGGAGGAGGGTGGAGGAGTTGGAGGAGAGGCTGAGCCTATAAAATAGTTTTCTACTGTATTGTCTTTTCTGAACAACCAACCATTCACTTCAACGGGCACAATCGAAAGCCGAACCTTTGCTTCTGCTTCTGGGAGCTGATGCTTTGTTGAACGCTGCTTCAGGTAACCAGTGATCATTGGGCTCAAATCAAGATTTAAAACAACAACTGTAACCCGGCTGTAACCTTCCACACACCCTTCATGAAAAACCGAGCATCAGATCAAAGTGTGAGTGCTGGTTTTTCCCTCTTCGGTGGAAGTCTAGAGACTGACTGACAGCCTGAGGGAAGGGTCAGCTCGAGATAGGCCCGCATAATAAATTTGCCATGAAGTAACAGAGACAATATCAGGAGACTTCCTTTTGCTTACACACAAATACACTCACTCTTCACTGGAAACTCAGCAGCTAAAAACAAACCGACACTGTGGAAATGACCAGTTTAAACACTGAAGCTATGGTGCTGGAAAAACACAGGGAGGACACGATGTTCTTCTTCCCCTATAGGTAACAATTAGAAAACAGCTGAGGCGCTATTTAACTAATAGCCATTAATGTTCTAATTTTGTAGTTTAAAAGTTGGATGACCCATTTTCATACGTTGACAATTTCATTTTTATTCTCAAAATGTTTTTTCCGTAATTGATTGAAATAACGTTTCACTCCTTAAATTTGTGAAACTTTTAAAATTGAAAACACACTTCTTTTTGACCATTTACATTTTGTTTCTACTCCTTAACTTTATGAAACATTGAAAATTAAAAACACACTTCTTTTTGACCATTGAAATTACATTTCACTCCTTAAAGTTGTGAAACATTTAAAATTGAAAACACTTCTTTTTGACCATTTAAATTACATTTTTACTCCTTAAATTTGTGAAACATTTAAAATTGAAAACACACTTCTTTTGACCATTGAAATTATGTTTCACTCCTTAAATTTGTGAAACATTTAATATTAAATACGCACTTCTTTTTGACCATTATACCAAATCAAGATTTGTTTAAGTCCTTTAAGTCCTTTATGTCTATGCATTTGTAATAATACGTTGTTGTTAACTGTTTTTGAATTTCCAGTGTTAAATGGTAATTGTGCTCTGGCAACACATAAGAAATTTCAGATCAACAAAGCTTGTTGAATTGAAATCCAAATGTAGTTGATTTTATACACATTTCCCAGTAAATCAAACAAGGTACCTTTAAAAAAAAAACAACAACTTTGATCTTGATTAGAATTTGTAATAAATCAGCGGAGTTTGATTTATTGGGGTTTTGGACTGCTGAATATGACCATTTATTGACATAACGAATCAAAAATGACATATTTTTGAAAAACAGTCTGCAACTAACACTCATTTTTATTACTGATTAATCTGCTGATTATTTTCATGATTATTTGGTTCATAAAAATTTCCTGAAGCACAACATGATGTATTGAAAGGTCTTATTTTGTTCGAACAGCAGTCCAAAATCCTAAAATATAAAGTTTCAAATGTTACAAAGCAAAGAAAAGCAGCAAATCTTCACATTTCAAAAGCTAGAAACAGGAACTTTTCAGCATTTTTGCTTGAAAATGGCATAAATATTTTATAATCATCAAAACTGCCACAATTTCTTTTTTTTTTTTTTTTTTGGCGATCAAATCAATTATTAAACCGATTGCTCCAGCCCAATCTGTTACGGTCTTATTACCATGTTTGACTGTGCCGTGAGTCTCTGAGAGGCCGCCAGGCGCAGACTGCAGCTCAGGGGGGAATCCCTCTGAGTCTCTGTGTTTCTGGAGGACAGGTCCCTCTAGACACATTTAGGGTTATTACAGACAATCAGTGTTAATAGGTGGTGTGGATCTCTCAGGTGAGAGGCTTATTCAATTGACAGCCTCCCAAGCGGAAGCACACCTGCTAATTACTGAATCACTGCGCAAACACACCGGGCGAACTCATAAAAGCTGCCGTGGGAGGTACCTCTCTCAGCCCACAGCACACCTTGTCAGGGACCTGCTCGGCAGGCTAGAATTGATACTCGCTGACATTTAATAAGAGCTATAATAAGAGGTTGTGACCAATTTCACAACAAAACATCTATAAATAAACACGTATAAAAACTAAAGCTGATTTGCAGTATCTGTTTACTGTAAGGAAAACAGCAAACAGACAAACCAGGATGTTATTAAGACTTGCAATGATTATTGTTAGTACTAAGGTTAGTATACCATTATTTTTATTACCGATTAATCTACCAATTATTCCATGAATAGATCATATGGTCTACTAAATGTCTAAACAATTGAGCGCAAATAAATGAACATATCACAATTTCCCAGAGCCCAAGTTTGCATTTTTAAAAGTCTTCTCTTGTCCAACCAACAGCCCAAAAATCTAAGATATATTCAGTTTAATATCAGAATGGAACCAGAGAAGTTTTGGCATTGTCTCGAAAACAGTACTTAAATAAATTGCTGATAAT
>JAPZEB010000012.1:12764210-12775060 GCA_029783705.1 Chaetodon striatus
GCTAGGTAAACTAAAAGTAGATGCACACTTCCTTCTGCTTGGTGATTCGGTTGGCAGGTGTAGTTTGGTAGAAAGAAAATAGTTTCTACATGAAACTGCTCACAACAAGGTCTGTGGATTATCTTGAGTGATCGGTTTCTGATTTATGGAAAGAGACATTGATGTTGAGTTTTTCAAATATATATGTGTCGAGATCCATCTAGTCAGGCGAGTAAATATAGACAGTGCAGGCAGTGGGATGGAGGGGCCCGGAAAGAAAGTGGCCCTTGCAAGTGTTTAAGATTGCCACCTTCGAAATATACCTTTATTCATTGATAAATTATTTTAAAAAAGAATATTATTAATTACAAAACAGTGCCATTTGCTATATATGTCCTCAAAACAAGGCAAACCCATCTGTGTCAGGGTTTCTTTTTTCCTTTACATTTTTTAATATATTCAGTAGCTATCTAAAACAAAATGATATGCTTTTTCTATATCAGTATAAAATCTATGAATACACTATAAAAACTATTCAATTAAATTAGTAATTTCTTACTTTCTTTAATATTGTTGTCAGATATGCAGTGATGATTGCTGGGTAACATGTATGTTGATGTTGTCCACTGTCAAGTCTTTATTTGTGTCAAGACAACACATGCATGATAGTGTGTACCAGGGCCCGTCGTAACTTCCTTACAACACTGCATCTAGTTCTGTTATACTGGAGAGAGGGCAGACACCTCTGCAGCGGATATCTCCAACACCTAACAGCACACACCAGAACAATCTAGACTGATAGACAGCACTACAGGTAGGATGGGAAGTATGCATTTTTGATTTTGGTGTGAACTGTCCCTTTAATGCATGTGGCTCACATTTTTATATTTGACATGTATAAGAATATAAATACATTTTAGAAGGATAATTGGACGATTTAAGATCAGGATTCATTTATAAGCAGCACTGTTGGCATTTTTCATTAAAGAGATTTTTAACATGTCACAGGATGTCACCTTTTCGATTTTAGGTGAACTGTGCCTTTAATGTGATCATCAGACAGCTCTTATCAGCTCATTTATTCACATGTTGGAGCTATAACACAGAGCTTTAATACGTGAAAATGCAAAATATAAATTAAATCAATTTGCAAATCTATAAAACAATAACTGCTCCATTCACATGCTGTAATGCCTGTGACAGCCCTCTAGATGGTAGCATCTCTCACACATGTTCTCCAAACTACTGCACATTTTTACTACACTATCATCACACCTGTACTGACTTAGTGTATGAATATATGGAAAACTGTTATATTTTTTAACGTCTGGGCCGTTTAGTGAGGGAAACTTGTGATGCCCTGTCAAAAGTCTGATGTGAAAAAGTGGTCGTACAGTCTTTAAACGAATGTTTCAGCGTCTTTGTCATTAAAACTATTTCTTCCTGTCAGACATAAAAACATGTGTGGTATTTGTGTGGGTGTGTATGTGATTATGCATGTGTGTGCACAGTATAATTATATTCATGTAGTTAACCAAATGAGTGTTATCTGACACAGGCCAGAGAAACACACTACTTCCATTCATCTTCTCTTCACTTCCTTCCTGTTTTTGGTCACTGGTCCAGCTCACAGACGTGTTTTAGCCAAATAAAGTCATTTTGATAACGTTATTTTCTCATGCATCGCTGCGTTGAACTGTTTTCTTTTGCAACAGTTAATAATTTATTAATTGATAATACATTAACACCAAAACCTGTTATGAAGTTTTTTTCACCAAGTTTGCTCAACAGGACTAACTATATGCCCTTCCATGTTAACAATTCCTTTTTAAAGCAATTCAATACTTTCTATTTTATTGTTTATGTACACTGTACAAACAAAATTAAACATAAAAAATAAGGCAGCCTATTGAAAGAATACGTAGCAGGCCTGCCTAAACTAGCTAAAGGTTATAAAGTATAGTAAACTTCCTCATATAAAATGTGTTTACACTTGTTTATTTATTTATTAGTCTATAAAAGAGCATAGTTCCTCATGTATTGGGGCCCCTCATGTATCACAGACTGGGGTGACTCCCTGACATCACTGATGACATCATTTTTGGCGCTGTATAAAAGCCTGTTTCGAGGACTGGAGCCTATCAGAGACCCTCAGCTGCTCTGTAGTCTGTACTGTAGTCTGATCATCATGCGTGAAATTGTGCATCTGCAAATTGGACAATGTGGCAACCAGATCGGCTCAAAGGTAATAAAATATAATACTTCTCCAATGTTTAAGTTATAATGCATGTCAGGTCTGACTCTTGTTGAGGCCTGCTGAAAATGTTATCTAATATAATGTTCTGCTTTACTCCAAAATCAAAAATACTGATGTCATTTTGAGAATAATCTGTTGAAATATAAACTAGTGGAATATCTGCTGGATGGTTGTAGTGACAGTTTGAATATAAATTACCTGTGTTGTGTCACATTGGCTGAGATAAAACGAGGAAAATGTTTAACTTAAATATTTAAGTGACGTCTGTTAGATTTTTTAAAACTGTATTTTAAAATATACTTATACTTAATTTTTTTTTTTTTAAATAATGCTGCATTTTTTGACATGCAGTGTCCCTTTGAATGGTGCCAGTAACAGTTATGAGTGACACAGGGTGTACACCCTGTCAAACACTCAGAGAAAAGATAAGCGCGAAAGCGAGACTGGCATGGGTGGGACATTTATTATCATGGCGAACACAAAACAAGAGAGAGGAACTACGAGATAATACAGCCACAGTAACACATTATGCTGTTTCACACTGGAGAACATGCAGTCACAGAATCAAGCTGTCATTATTCTGTTCAGCGTAATGTTCATTTTATCGTATGTAGTAGCGTTAAAGAGTTGCAGAGTCATGAGTTGTGTACACATCTGGGCGTCATCAGAGTAGGCATAGATTATTATAGTTTCACCCTACTGCATAAAATATCTTATTTTAAGCAACCTGGAGGTGTACAACAGAGAGAGACAATTCTTTCATCTCTTTAAACAGCTAAACTTTTAAAATTTTGGCTTCAACTAACACGTGTCTTTCAGTGAGTAATGTTAACGTTACAATGGCAATTTCTGTCTTTCTAGTTTTGGGAGGTGATCAGTGAAGAACATGGGCTCAATGCAACAGGCCTCTATGAAGGAGACAGCAACCTCCAGCTGGAGAGGGTCAACGTCTACTTCAATGAGGCACATGGTAATACAGACGTTACCACATATAGATTGCAAATTGGACATTCAATAGCTTCTTTCTAATTTTGTTTATTTCATCAGCACCAATTCCTTTAACTCTGACACAAACTGAGGACAAATTTGAGTCCTGGCTATGTTAGTGATGCGTTTTAATTCTGTTTCCAGGTGGTAAATACGTCCCCAGGGCCCTGCTGGTTGACCTGGAGCCCGGTACGATGGACAGTGTGAGAGGAAGTCGCATCGGGGCCCTGTTTAGGCCAGACAACTTCATCCACGGTTAGACAAATGACAACAGTCATACTGGGGAATACCTGCTATGACTGTCTTCCCTCTATGCGGTCATATAAAGAACATAAAGTATATACATTTTTATTATTAACTGGAGAAGGAAAGACACCACTTGACTATAAATACTGAATGTACAGCCTTATCTGGTGCTTTGGTTACAAATGCCTAGTGTATGAACAGAGAATCTTGATGCAATGAAATGTTCCACCTATAAAGTAGAGAAGCAACTTTTGTATTTCATGTTTTCATAGCTTATACTTTAATTATTGCAACAGATCAGTGGTTCTCAACCAGGGGTCTTTAGGGGAAATATGGGGAATAGTGTATTTTCACTATTTAAGTCACAATAGAAACGAGTTTACTGTAGGAGTCATAAAAGTTACTATTCTGGTGCCAAATCAGGACGTTATCGGCCCATTAAATGGACGTTATCTGTGGTTATAAGCCTCACGGATATGATTCAGTATGGACCTCCTACACCTACTGGTTGGTTCATCAATGGCCATTGAAAACGACGTGGTTAGGTTTAGAAAAAGATGATGGTTGTGTATAAATATTGTTTCACATGAAACTTTAACCCTGATCTCCTCTGTGAAAGTACTGTCCCAGTCCCCTTTCTAGTAGAAAGTCCTAGAGGGCAGAGCTTATCAAAATGGGGTCTGTGATATAATGCGTATCATTTTAGGGGTCCTTGACACGAAAAGGGCTGAGAATCACAGCAACAGATGTTGTGTATTGCCCTCCACTAATTCTGTTGACAAGTAACAGGATTTTATTTATTTTGGTGTTTCAGGGAACTCAGGAGCCGGGAACAACTGGGCGAAGGGCCACTACACGGAGGGAGCGGAGCTGGTGGAGCAGGTGGTTGACAGAGTGAGGAACGAGAGTGAGAGCTGTGATTGCCTGCAGGGCTTTCAGCTGGTTCACTCACTGGGGGGCGGCACCGGCTCCGGCATGGGCACCCTCCTCATCAACAAGATCCGAGAGGAGTACCCTGACCGCATCATGAACACCTTCAGCGTCATGCCCTCCCCGAAAGTCTCTGACACGGTGGTGGAGCCGTACAACGCCACGCTGTCCGTCCACCAGCTCCTGGAGAACACAGACGAGACCTACTGCATCGACAACGAGGCCCTCTACGACATCTGCTTCCGCACGCTGAAACTGACCACGCCGACCTACGGGGACCTCAACCACTTGGTCTGCATGACCATGAGCGGGGTCACGACCTCTCTGAGATTCCCCGGACAGCTCAACGCAGACCTGAGGAAGCTGGCTGTCAACATGGTGCCTTTCCCTCGCCTCCACTTCTTCATGCCAGGCTTTGCCCCCCTGACGGCCCGTGGCAGCCAGCAGTATAGAGCCCTCACTGTGCCTGAGCTCACCCAGCAGATGTTCGACGCCCGCAACATGATGACAGCGTGCGACCCGAGGAGGGGGCGCTACCTCACAGTTGCTGGCATCTTCCGTGGCCGCATGTCCACCAAACAAGTTGACGAACAGATGCTTGCGATGCAGCAGAAAAACAGCAACTACTTTGTGGACTGGATCCCCCATAACGTAAAGGTCGCTGTGTGCGACATCCCGCCCCGAGGCCTCAAAATGGCCTCCACCTTCATCGGCAACAACACGGCCATTCAGGAAATATTCCGCCGTGTGGGCGAGCAGTTCTCCCTGATGTTCAGACGGAAGGCTTTCCTCCACTGGTACACAGGGGAAGGCATGGATGAATTAGAGTTCACTGAGGCAGAGAGCAACCTCAACGACCTGGTGTCGGAGTACCAGCAGTACCAAGACGCCACCGCTGATCTAGATTGGGAAGCAGAGGAAGAAGAAGAGGAGGGACCCTCATCGAGAGGATCGACAAAGGTTCAGTCTCGGATGGAAGTTACACTGGAAACAGTGACTGAAACGAGCAAAGAAACTGTAGATGAGTAGCAGACGTGTCGGCCGTACAGTGTGGTGTGTAGGTTGATACCTGTTGAAAGGATGTGGAAAACATGTGGGATTGTGGGTCTGAAAAGGAACTCTCATTTTGTAGTTTAATTTATGCCTGTAGTTGATATAGATAGATTTTACTTGATAAATGGTGTTCACATATTAAACAATAGTGCTTATTGTCTTGCATATGCATTATTCAAAATGATTTTTATGCTTGCATGTTTGTTTTTTGAGTAATTTTTGATCATTTTTAATTTAAATTTAATTAATATTTTTACTTTTATAGTAAAAAATTGAAAATCATAAAAATGTTTCATTCACAAAAACAGATATCTTCTTTTTTATCTTCATAAATCACGTTCTTTTGTGTGCAATCCAAGGAATATCAATCAAACTGGTGTTGGATTGTTTTGATGAGCTATCTTAATTTTTTTATTTTTTTTTTATTTTATACATTGTGTTTTTTATTATGCATTCACAGGGGAACATCTGCTTTTATCTGTTTTTGCAAACAAATTCTTTATTTACATGTATATACAGTATGGAAAAGTTTATGCTATGGCAGCTCTATATATGAAAATGAAATAAAGTTTACACTGTTTGTCCATTTTTCAAAAATATATAGTGAAAATTGCATTGAGTGTTTTGTATTTAAGTTATGACAGTAATTAAAAACAGCTACACCAAAGAAGTGATGATTATTTGTTGAGTATTCATTCATTTTAACACACTGAAAATATCAAAATATTTCCCTTTTCATTCAGTTTTAGCTAAACTGGCTCAGCTGCAGTGACGGACAGTACTCTGACAGCACAGTGACAGTGACAGCGTTCAGGGCTGTCACACAGTTTCCTCCAACTGTCCCCCGAGTCTGGGACATAGAGATTACACATAACTTGGCTGGAGTGTCTGCACTTTGAGATAAGCACACATGACGTGGAGATGTCTGAACTACTGCACTTAAGTAGGACAGACTCGTAACCCATACAAGGATAAAGGAGATAATTCAGCATGTAACCCACATGTGAATATAGGTTATGGTGACAAACACAGGATTGCTTCACAGACGGCAATCTGCTTTAAGTTACAAGGTGTCAATGAGGTCAAGACGTTCTCAGCTTCACTGCACAGGGCAGGTTAATGTGCAACTAACTCTTACAAAAACTCAGCTATCACTTTTGCATACTCATTTGATAACCATAAACTAGGAGCTGCCATCCTCAGCTCAGAGAAAAGCATTTGTTGGTGCCTGGTTAACAGCTTTGCTAGAAATAAGGAAACCAGCACAAAGACACCAGACAGCTGTCAGTGGTTCAGTGGGTTTTGACTTTTCACCCCTTAAACTTAAGCAATGTCTAACACATTACAGTGTGCAAGTATTTTCATTGTGACCACATCAACCTTACAGTGATTTATAATAATTAAGGTGGGTTTCTTTAAACTTATGTAACAGACATTACACTCTCCCCTGGCGGGGGTTGAGTTGCAGTTGCAATATGGACAAAAAAAAACCTGTCAGTGTAAAAAAAGCCTGACACTGACAAAAAAGAGTGACATGAGCAAAAAAATAAAATTAAAAGATTGTCACTGAAAAACACATCAGCATGAAAAAAATTAAAATAAATTAAAAATAAATATAATTCTAGTTATAAATATGATTTTTAATGCCTGTTTAATTTTTCAGTCAAACTTTTTTCTTTTGATTTTTTCTTCAGAATTTTTTTTAAATTATTATTTGAGTTTTTTTTGCTGGTGCCAAATTTTAGTTTTACTGCCAAAACCTAAGCTACTGTCACCTGTTAAATGCAGCACCTAAATGGCTTACACAGACATACTTTACAACGTCTGTGATATTTGCTTAATTATGCGTAGAGATTTGAACATTGAGTTCAAGTTGTTGCGTCAACAGCGCGCTGTCTGTCTGTCATTCAAGGTTGAAGAGGACTTTCAACCGTCATTGAGCTAAATTGTGTAACATCAGAGGTGAAATGTCAGCTATCCCCACACTGCAGCTCACATGGCGGACTATTACATATACTGCATGGTCAGAGTGAAGGTGAACAGCTACGTTCATATGATTTTCTGTCTGTCTGTTTATTAATTGTCAAGGTTAAATATAAGATATATTTCATTCAGCTGTCAGTGTCACTGTACCATGCAGTGGACTCTTGCGGCATGCAGACTACCGGAAGTGCGTAACTAATACATCTCATGTGACTGCTGTGGTACAGTGGGAGGAGACTTGGCAGTCGTCTTTGAACGTGGTTCAGTGATTTCAGCCAGTGTGAGTGTGTCTTCCTACCACCGGCGCATCCTCGCCTCGACTCCGGCACCGGCAGCATCTGTCAGCTAGCTTAACCATGAAGATCTGGACATCGGAGCACATATTCAAGTAAGTAGGCTAGCTAGCTAAGTAGGCTAACCTGTTTTATATTCCGGTGAGGTGTGTAGCAGAGATGGTTCACCTGTCAGAGGTTATCTGTCTGCAGCAAATGCCACCTGGCTTCGTGTTTAATCCGGCGAACAGCACACGCAGGATTTATGACACAAAACTTTAGTCGGAAAAAGGTGCTAACTACATATTTAGTGCTACTAGCTAGTATGCTAATAGTGGAAGCTAACAAAAGTAACGTTACATCGCCAGATTTCCCTCCGTCTAACGGCGGTTGGTGTCTTTGTCTTTAAACGAGACAGTATATAATACTTACACACAAAGAAAAACAACGTTTATATTTTATAAAATAACCGTAAAAACGTTTGAAATGTGAATACACCTCTGTCAGTGTTTGGATGCAGAAAAAAGCTGTCAAATTGCGTAATCCGCCGGTCAGGGCCAGCCCCCAGCGCGCGACCTTTCCCCTACATTTCTCTCTTGCAGTGCCTGCTTGCGTCACTGGGTTACGTCGGCGCGTTGACGTTCACGTGTTTCCATGGCAACCATCCACCACTACGCTCGATTCATCTTCATTGTACTGCACTTTTAAACGTATATCCCGACATTAATGAGACTTACTGGCATTTTATTTCACTTTATTTACTTTATTTGAATCTTTGATTTTTTTTTTTTGTATATTGAGCCAGTCATTCAGAAAGCTAGAACAAGCCCCAGAGAAGTTCTTAACATTTTAATTCCCTCCTTTCAGCACATCAGTTTAAGCTAAAGTGTTGATTTACTTTGCTAATTTGTTAATAATGTCACATAGGCAGTGGTGAACATGTCCAGATTCAGTACAGATCCGGTAAAATCCAGTAAAAACACTGCATTATAGCTGATGTTTAAGTCAGCATGTTTAAAATGTCCCCTGAAAGTGGTATGCTATCATATATTATATTAATTGATTATTACCATTGACCTGTTACTGTGTAAAGTAACATTTCACAGTTGTAGTCAGTCATATTTGAACTATTTCATAAATACTGTAGGATAGTTTAATCTGTAACAATGCACCATATTTAATAAGATGATGGTATATGTTGTATGTGTGTACAGTATATGTGAAATTTTGATTTTGAAATTAACTTTTGCAGCTGTCAGATAAATGTGATGGAGCAAAAAAACTTTATTTTCCTCTGAAATGCAAAAGTACAAGTACTTTGGAATGACTCCTGTACAGACTACTTCAGCAAATGTATGTGGTAACGTTTCAACACTGCACATCAGCAAATTTGTTTAAAGATTAGATATAAGGGGCAGAGATGCTCAACTCTGCTTTGCCCGGGGGCCACTTCTGGAAAATGACAGGAGGTCAAGTTAGTTTGAGGCAGTTAATAAATAAATAGTAATAATATTTCTCAGTAAATAAAGTCCCTGTTTTCAACCTTTATATGTTTGCTGTCTTTGAGAGACAACTCCAGTGGCAGCAGACCCATGCTGGTCAGGTGCACACAAGGTGTTTCTAGGATTTCAGAGCATTTGGGAGTTAGCCCAGACCTCTCTCGGGAGGTAAAGGGGATCCTCTGCGACACTTTCTTTATAAACAAGCTCTACTGTGATGCTTATTTAATGCACTCTGGCACCTTATTAACATTAAATGAACAGAAAAAGTCCCAGTGTGAATCACTTTACTTTCACTGTGTATTAGAAAATGGTGGCTGCCACATACAGCACCCTTCCTGGCCCACCAGCTGTGATTTAAGTATGTGTGATGTAGGGTATTACGTTTTTATCATAAAAATACAAAATGAAACTCTTGTTGGATATCACAGGTTTTTGTTTTCATTTTTAATCCTAAAGACATCTATTATAAACACAATAACCCACTATCAGATAGTTAGTGTGTGGTTTGTGTGAATTTTTGTTGCAGTGCTTCAATAACATTTTGTTTTTTGTCTTTCCTTTAACAGCCACCCTTGGGAGACGGTGACCAAGGCTGCTATGCAGAAGTACCCCAACCCCATGAACCCCAGTGTGATTGGAGTGGATGTTTTGGACAGGAGCATCGACAAACAGGGACGCCTCCACAGTCAAAGACTGCTCAGCACAGAGTGGGGTCTCCCATCCATAGTGAAATCTGTGAGTTTCAAAACCAGTCTGCTCCCTGGCATCATTATCAAATTTGCTTTGGTCACACTGAAAATGGAAACATGTGACTCTGAATGGAGAAAGACATGACCTGACTTTGTTTAATTAAAGCAGCATGATACTTGATGAGAAAAGTATTTGAACATAGCTGACAAAACGTACAATCTGTTGCTTAAAATGTCAGTCATAAAACACAGCACAATAATCCAGTAATAGCCAGAGTAAGCTATGTACTGGCGATAGTGCAGGTTAAGGCTTTCCAGAGCGTGAGCGTGACCTTACCCCTCGAGGCTATTTCTGTCCGGGAGCAGCAGCAGCAGACCTGGCGGCTGACTGCAGCCCAGAGGGGAGTTCATGGCCGAGTGCCACGGCTCGTGTTGTACAGGACACCGTAGTGCCATTTCTGTCATTGCAGAGATGTAACCCCCGACAGCATGTGATGTAACTTTCCATCCCTGTCTACTCGGTTAAAACTAGAGGTCACCAGAGTGAAACACAGCGACTGAGGCCCCTCGTGATTTTTGCAACATACCACTTGAACTTTTGTCTTGTGACTGTGTAATGATAAGGTCGGAAAACACCAATATCCTGCGACTCAATCATGTTTTAGCCTGTGTAAACACTGATCTATCAGTTCATTAGCACTGAACTTTGCTTAGATGTCTGAGGATGGGGTTGTCGTCGGTGACAAGATCTATGAATAGGCCCTTTAATTCCAAGGACAGTCGATGACACAGACTGTCTCAGTGATTGATAGCACATTAACGTAACCCTTAATCAGATTGTCTCAAAGCAAATCACTCCTGAGCCTCAGTGTGCGCGTGTAAACTGGATGTATCATGAAGGCGTCTTCCTGTGACGTCTGTTTACCTTTCTAATCTTGTTTAAAGAAACACA
>JAPZEB010000012.1:12789024-12799886 GCA_029783705.1 Chaetodon striatus
GAGGAGTGAAACATGTGTGTGTGTGCTCCTGATCTGTCCGAGCCTGCGTGTACTACCATATTGACTACAGAATCACTTGATGAGGATTATTTCTGCAGGCGTCTCGAACAACTTGGTTATCTCTTTGTGTCTTTTATCATCTTCTTTTCCTTTTCCTCGTCTCGCAGGTGGCATTTCTATTGCCTGTAAATATTTCACTGTTTTTGTGTAATTATGAAAATTTTATCGAGCTTTTCTAGAATGCCATTACTTGAAATAAAACATAACTTATCTTCCGTGGGAATATATTAAGCAGCACATGTCTGTCAGTGAAAAGTGTTTTATGTTTGTCTTCTGTGCATTTCAAGCTCTGTCTTAAGTTCTTGGTCAACAAGACTTTGCACAAATGTCCAATGAGCTACATGCTTCCACCTTTATTAAGCTCCTCTGGTGGCCAGCAGGGGGCGCCAGCATACCACTAGAGCTGACTCGGGAGGTTGTTACAGATTTTAGGTAGTATTAATTTCACTGTCGCTGTTAATGAATCTGCTCCACACAGTTCATATCTGCTACAATAAAATGCTGAAATGTAAAGTTAGTATTCTGGCTTATATCATGCCTTTTTTGGGGGGGGTTTGCAATTGAAGAATTAAAGGATAAAAAGGAAGACTGCATTAGAAATAAATGTGGAAATGGATCTTTTTAAACTGATAAATATGAAATAAAGCCAGATTCCTTTTTTAAGTAAGACGGACAAAGAGGACTTTTCCCTGTTGGTAATCTAACTAGAGGCAGTGACTGAATAATGAATATACAATAAAAATATTACACTAAACTGGTGCTTTGGACAACAGTTAAAAGGTAAAGAGTTATTAAAGCAAAAGAATAACTTTCTTAGAAGTGAATAAAACTCTGAAAACAGACACTTTACCTGCAGTGTTGTGGGGTAACTAGTTACATCTAATTAGATTACAAAATAGATGTAACTGCTGTCAATTACAGTTAAGTTACACTTACTAATAAAGTGTTGGTGATTACAAAGTGGTTTGATTTGACTATTTTCCTGTAAGTGAAAACATTCTGATGCTTAATACTTTTTTCTGCCATACATGAATGTCTTCTTTAGGCAGAGCATATCTCAGCTTTACTGCCCAGTTTAAAACATTTGTTAGAAAAGTAATTATGTTTAATAAGTTATGTCGTTCTGATAAAATGATTGAAATAGTTACATTACTTATTACATTAAATAGAGTAACTAGAAGTCTGTAACCAGTGGCGTAAGGTGGTTACCACGGGCCCCAGTGCACGTTATTGTCATGGGCCCTACTCTATGCCAGTTAGTGGTTACAAGGCGCCCACACACACACACACACCACCGGCAGCTGTCTCCTGTCTTCTCTCACAGCTGCCTTTATGTTTAAAGGCATTACTATGACTACTCGCTGGACTCGTAGATGTGCTCAGCTTGGCTCAGTCTTGACAGATTTGGCATCTAAACTAGCTGCTGTGTCGCATCATCTTGTCCCATGATCAAATAGAGACTTTACACCAGGCAACATCAACTTAAATGTTACCCAACAATCATCACTGCATACCTGAATGTGACATAAATATAAAAGGACATAAATTATTGATTTAATTTAATTTCTTTCTTTTTCTTTTTATTTTTTTATTTTTATTTTTTTTTTACATATACCCTCCTGAGACCTGAACTTTTGTTCGTCATGCATTTTTTAATTTCTTCTCCCTATTTGGGATCAGTAGGACCTGATAAGTATATAAAACTCTGTCTGCTTAACACTGTCAACGATAAAGTCCCACTGTCTTTAAACGAGTACTTCCTAATTAACAGTTTGTTACTGATGCTAAGATTGGTCAAATTTGTTGCCGTATCAAACTACAAGCAGTATTAATCATTAAAAAAAAAACATGTTTGAACCATAACGTGTGATCAGGTTTTGAACCTTGTCCTCTTTTGCGTCGGGATCGGCTGCAGACTGACTCGGCAGAGATGGCTGCCATCTTGTTTTTACATGGATCAGTGTATTGTGCTCTTACTAAAGCGTCCACGAGTGAGGACAACAGGTCTGAGTTGAGTAGAGTGAAGCATAAGGTCAAGTAAACCCAAAATGTGACGTCCTTTTTGAGAACACAGTGTCTCAGAAGAGATAGCATATTCATAGTTTTTCTAATTCATGTCAAATCAGCATATAATTTTGTTTCAGACTGTTACTGACCATTTTACAACAAAGAAACGAAAATCATGATGGAGATGGGTTTGCATTTTTGAGGCCATATATCCCATAGTAAATGGCACCATTTTTAATTTTATGTCACTTCCTCTTTGAGCACAGGTGTAGCTCCAAGGTGGCACTGCCTGCACTGTCTGTATTTACGCCCCTGGCTGTAACCTTGTACATTTTAAAGGCAGCCTCCCCAACACTGCCTGCAAGGTGCGTGTCTCTGATACAATGGTCCTGCTTTAAGTTTACAGTATCTCTCCTGTCCACTAGGTGTCTCCCGAGACATGACGATGTTCAGTAAAACTGTGAGATGATTATAGAGGGAATTTATATCATTGTTTGTTAGTAGCATCCCTTCATTTAGTTCACGATTTAAAATTGTGTGAAGCTGTTTTCATTTGATGCTTTGAGTTTATTCTGTTATGGCTTTGAACTGTTGGCTTTATCTGACTGATAGAAACACTGACAGGTTTCCTCGAGGCTGAAAATGGCAGAATTCATTTAAATATGTTTTATTTTGCATTTTGAATGAAGCAAAACTCTGCGCTTTAACCAGATTATTGAAGATGTTGAGCCACCTGCAGTGACGTGCGTTTAGGAGATATCTGCGTGCGCTTCTCAGCTGTTAATCCGGTAATCACATCAAAAAAAAAAAAATCACGCAGTTTTCCCCCTTCTCTATACATTTTCGTTGCGTGTGATCTGCCCCCCTTTAAAGCTGCCAGTGGTTTAGGATGGATACGCCATCAGCGCATTGGTATGCACCGGTGATGTTTCAACAGCTGGAGATTAGCCCACTCAGAGAATAAACGCTTTATCCAGATGTTGACTGCGCAGAAAAATCAACACGGTGGATGAACAGGTCGAGCAGAAGGCCTGGAGCCTGCCTGCAGCTGAGAGTCTGTCCGGATGATTTTCATCAGAGCACGCGGGGAGGCAAGGCCCGGTGACAACATGCATGCTCTCAATATCTGGATATAATATACAGAAAAAGAGCTAAATTAAAAAAGATAGGATTTGTGAAAGGATTTGGGAGAGAGGGCCTCACACAATCCCACACATTACATATATGAGGCCTTCACAGCCTTTACAGGATTTCAATTGACCTGAATTCTGCTTGAGAAAAAATATGACTGCGACTATGTTCTCCATCATTTTCTGTCTTTTATTATAGAGAAAAAAATACATGTTCTGAACGTTTTTCGTTTTACATAAAACCACACACATTTTTACAATATAATTTCACTTATTTCTTTATTCTTTAATATTAATTTCACGATATATGATAACGACTTTGAGATATACATTCCATCTTTTTGAAACCACAATAACACACTACACATACGGTTTTATAACATTTCCACAGGACCCATTGGATTGCACAGAATGAAAAATGTCTGTATGCACATTTTCCTCTTTAAGTGATCTCTTTTTTTGTTTGTTTAGATTTTCAGACACCGAATTTTCTAGACGGGAAATTAATTTCATAACAGGCCACGTGTTGTTGTTTTTTTTTTTTTTAAATGTAATGAAACAAAAAAGCATTATGGGTAATCAAGTGTGCAGGATTTCAATTTGGGGTCCCCATCTTACGGTTGGAATTTGAGGGGGGTGTTTGAGTGTGTATCTCAGGTCTGGTGCAGATTTTAAAAGCTCAGTAAAATCAAATATTGGAGAAAACAAATATCAAAGCATTTGACATTTTAACGCAGAAGAATCGGAATTTGGAGGATTTGTTTCATTTCCACTTCCCAGTTTCGGTTTGTTTTGTGTGTCTGAAATATCATACATTCAATGCATAGTTTGTATAGCTGCTGTGTACTTTGATATTTTGCATTTCCAGTATTTCAAACTGCTCAGGGAGGGGAAGGAAGGTCCAATTTCCACATTTCTAACTTCGCTTTTTCTTGTACATATTTCTATATGTGTGTTTCTACTGCTGGTTATTGCCATTGTGTTGTTTCCGTCTTGTGTGTCCACCAGGCTTTTTTTTTTTTAGTTTAGTTTAGTTTCTAGATTTTTAACACCACATTCACTGCCCATGATCATATTGCAAATTACCTACAGAATAAAGTGGCATTTCTTAATGTTTATTTTTCTTTTGAAATAATCTTAAATCACATTATGCTGTCGAAAGTCCGTCCATCACAAACTCTAGCGTTACATGAAGTGAAGTCTCATGTGGGGAAGCACCACAAGAGCGACGACAAGACAAACTGCCCTTTGTTGCAAATTTTAGTTTAAGGTCAATATTGTAAACGTTCACTCCACTGGAAAATATGTATATGTTCGCATATTTATACAACATGTATTGTCCATATAGTGTGTCGTGGATGCACTGGATTCCCTCACTGCCATCGGCTCTATTTCTCTGTGTGAGTGAGTGTGTGTGTGTCTGTGTGTCTGTGTATGTGTGCGCATTTTTTCTGAATCAATACAAGACTGTATGAGCGCGAAAATGTGTTGTGTGCGCGCTTTTTACGCATGAATCAAGCAGAGGGGGGCTGCGCTTGCCGGGGGAGTTGTGTGTTTTTAATTTTTTCTCACTAAATGGGGGGTTTGCAGTTAACATCTAGTTCCAGCAGTGGCTTGCATCTAATCTTCTATGTTGTATTTGAAAGCCTCTATGAGCCCTTCCATGGAGTGGATAAACCCAGATATGCTGCATATACCTCCTATTACAAAGATGGCGACATCAAAGAAAACCTGGTGCCATAGCAGCTTTCTCCATAAAAGCCTGAGGTGGAAGAGACTGGGAAGCAGAAAGCACAGGCCCGCACCTGTCAGGCTGCCAGTGAGACCCATGAGGAGGGCGAAATGTGGCACATAGATGGCCATGAGCAAGGTGAACACGACGAGGATACATCGCAGACTGAGTCCCCAGGATTTTAGGCGTCCATCGCCTCCGTAGCAATCTGGGAAGAACGCGCGTCCTCCGTCCTGGAAAAAGGTTTTCTCTAATACCTCGACAGCAGCGAAAAACGGCAGCGGATACGACAGCAAAGCTTTGGCCACTAGAAAGATGTTGACGACAGCTCTGATGGTCGGGGGCAGGTTGTCTGTGATGACCTCCTTGGTGGCGTCAGCCCAGGTCAAGTAGGCCACCAGGGCGAACAGGCCCTTGAGGATGCAGGCAGCGATGTGAGTCCAGTTCATCATGCAGTGGAACTCGCTGGGTTTCTGCATGTTCCCCTCCAGGGACGGCAGGAAGATCTGCGAGGTGTAGCTGAACACGATAATCCCAATGGAGATGGGGAACTTCTTGACATCGATGTAAAACTTCACCTTGTCCCAGGCCCAGTCCCGCGCTCTGGAGAGGCAGTACGCTATCACCAGGACGTTGATGACAAAGTGGGCCAGTGTGCACAGCAAGCTGAACTTGGAGACGGCTTTCAGGTTCTTGAGGAAGGCGCACGGGAGCAGGGCGGCGGTGGCGATGATGGCCCACGACTTCTGGGATATTGGCATGTTGGGGAAGCTGTTGTACATGAGATTACCGCTGACCACCACGTACAGGATGCAGGTCATCACTAGCTCTATGATTTGGGCTACATTCACGATATGGCCACCTAAAGACGGGAATCTGGGCGCGCAGCAGGCGTTGGCAATGTCCACATAGGAGTCCCTCACACGGACGAGCTGCCCGTCTTCGTCCTCCTCGTACAGGCAGGCAATGAGGATTTTCCCCGTGTAACAGCACACAACGGCGGCGAAAATAATGAGAAAGAGTCCGAGGTATCCTCCGTGCAGGATGGCGTAGGGCAACCCGAGAACAAACATCCCCTAGAAACACAACAAAAAGAGGGCAAAAATCATATTGTCAGTAAATTAAACTGTCAAACCTTTAATCATTAATGCTTCTCCAAATATATATTTCATTTTAAATTAAATAAATCATATTAAAGTTAGGCCTTGGCTCTGCCTCCTCGATGGATGTCACTCCCGGTTTTCATGTTGTGGGTTTTCCACTTCGCTTTGAGCGCATCCGCCCGCCTCTGACGTCACCACGAGCTGGAGGAGACACACTCTGACGTCACGGTGACCGCCGTGACCACGGCCGTGATAAGGCATGAAAAGGATTGCGTCTAGGGATTTTTGTCGCATAGCCTACAACACGCAGACTCTCGGGTAAATCCTCGCACTTTAAAATGCGCCTCTTTTACGCACAATAAAAAAATATATACTTTCTATTTATTTTTGTCTGCAAATTTAATTTCCAAGAGAATATTTAAATTTATATGTTCTGAAAAAATGTGTGCAGGCATCTTCACCTATTTCCATGCACTCTCTTTTTAATAAATGGTGTAAAAAGCACCAAAATAATCTCAAAGCTTTGCGCTCAAAGTCTATTTTTCTTTCTTTATAGATTGATATATTCATTGCCATGCGGCGTAGGTGTTATCAGGGGCGTGCATCGGTGACAGTGGACATCACTATACAGACAAAGAATGTGTGTGTTGAGGGGAGGAGGAGGATGAAGAGGAGGAAGGGGGGCACAGGGCATCAACTGCCTCCCTTTTTTCGTTGCATAGCTGCTCTGAAATTTCTGCACTGCTCCAATAAAAATATATCACAATAAAAATGTTTTAATTCTGAAGCTAAAAGTAATTCAGGTGATTTTTTTTTTTACAGAATTATTAAAAGCAGAAAAGTTGCATCAGAGGGAGAGAAGCCGGTGTTTTTGAACATGAATATTAAAATCATTTAACGCGGTCGCAGGTGTGCCTTTATCTCAAATTTCACAGCAGCTCTTGAGGCGACTCAGCCAATTAGAACCAAGCACCGGAACCAAGCCCGTTTATAATCCGCCAAGTGCGTCTTTTTACCTGGATTGCATTCGTGACGTTCCAGCCCGCCTCCCATGCGGTGATTTTTGGTCTGACTTCAGTCAGCTCGTTCGCCGGCTCCCCGTCTTTTGAGGCTGAGTGCGGCGGACCGGTGCCGTCCCTCTGGTAGTGGCTGTCCCCCTCCAGCCCGCCTCCATCTCCGCTCCCTTCTCCTCCCATCTCGTCGGTTGTCAAAATGTCCATCTGCATGCCTTGCCGGTGGTCGTAGTCCAGGTCATCGCAGGCGGCGAAGCCCAGAGCCTCCTCGTCGGTGGCGGCCTGGAAGCCCATCCTGGCGAACATGCCGCTCACCTTCGCCTGGGATTTGTTGGAGACGGCGGTGGCCGCATTTGACAGTTTATTAGAAAGCTTGCTTCTGATTAACGTCGCCATTTTTCGCTCCTCTCCTGAATCTCAACTGTCTGCAGCTTAATTAGTGTGTTTTCTCTCCTCCAGTCAGTAAAAACGTGAGGCTACTTTGGATGACAGCTCTTGGTTCTCTGCATCAGAGGAAAAGCGCAAGTTTTGTTTCAAGACACCGACGGTTATTTTTTTTTCAGTTGCTATCTCCACTTCTTGTTCAGTGTACGCCTGCTGCTCTTGATTATCCCCAGGTTCATGTCACCTTCAGACGTCGCTGCTCCGTTTCTGCATCTTGGCACTGCGCTCTGATGCTCGACGAGTATAGCGCACCTATTCAGTCTCTGAGGCAGTTCGGCGGTGTGCGCAAAAGCTTTACGCACGAAGAAAGGCGAGCCACAGGTTTCTGTAGGGCCTATAATATCGTTTTCGTGTGGGTTATAAGGTGGCAGGCAGCGCTTCCAGGAGTCGGTTGTCGGGTTTTCAGGTGCCTTTACTGATGCCAATGCGGTACCGTGGAGCCCGGAGGGGGAGGCAGGGAGGAGACACGTGTCCTCATCAGCCTGCCAATGCAAAGCACGTCTCCAGCCCTCCCAGTGCCCCACCAGGAGAAAACGGGAGAGATTTGCTGCATTTCTAGGGGAGGTGCTTGCAGTACCCCCACCACCCCTTCCCCAACCCATAATCTATAATACCTCATCCTGACATCCAATTACATTCCGGGGGCCTCAAATCCTGCATAACTTTACGCATATAAAAGGAGGCTGGAATTTGACTCAAACGCAAACTCTTTGGACCAGTTTATATAAAATACCATTATTTATTTTTTCCAAAAGACAAACAATTCTTTTTTTTTTATTATTATCTATTATTCTTTTCACCTAGAAGAGGACGCGGAGCATCTGAATAGTAACCCAAGTTGTTTCTTGGATTACAAGGATCGGGTTTAAAAACCGTGTTGCGTTTGATGATGAAGGAAAAAAAATATATTTTTGTGCATTTTGTCTTTGCTAAATGATGGTAAGATAAATAATCTGAGGCTGCACGTTTAGATATAACGGTTTAAAGTTGTTAATATTTATTTTTTCGCACACTTTGATCCGCTTTTTTTCTCCATAGCCTTCATTCAGGACTCTCTTTCATTCATTCACTCATTCAGTGTCTGTGATGATGTGACAGTCTGAGCCATGGCGGCGTTTCCGTTGAGAAAAAAAATGTATTTGTGTGTATTCTTGCAGACTTGTTAATTAAAAATAAGGGAAAGCCTGTTTTAAAAGATTTTTTTACATAGAAAATGTATTTATTTTGCATTAATTTTGATTTTTGGAAGTCGAGAGCACTTCATTTTTCCAATTGTTTCCTAAATATACAGTAAGTAGATTTTTCTGCTTCATACAAAATAAAACCTTTTAAAAAATTGAAGAACAGTCTTATAGATTCAAGTAACACGGTGCTTATACTCTGTCTGATTTCCCTGTCACATTATATGTCTCGTTGACACACTCTGAAAAAATATTTAACGATTTAATTGCAGTGATTTTGTTTCCCGTTAATGTAGCCTGAGTGATTTAGCCACCGAGGCCCAAAGTGCTGTAAACAGTTTGTTGACATTGCCTTGTCACTAGTACTTTGTGTCCACCATGTTCAGTGTTTCCTCAGGCTGCAGTATCAGAGCTCATCACCATGATACAAAGCAGCGGCCTCGCTCTGCGCACAAATAGCCTGAGCTAACACACAGTGAGTATACTGTAGCCCGGTGTGGACATCCAGGCTGTTTGCTTTGTGCTTCAGGAAATAATAATAGTAATGTGACGTATTAAAAGCTTTGAAGCCGCTTTCATTGAAGTGGATGTAACCTGATCAGAGCTGGGGTGCAGCGGAGGAAAGTGACATCTCCAACTGGTGACCATCACGTGACAAACTGGGACAAAAGTCTGCTTTTATTTTTGCTCAGGGTGTAAATCAGTGGCCTAGTATGAATGTGTGTCAGAGATTCAAAGCAGGGTGAAACACCACAAGCTTATGTGGACTGTTAAAGTAAATTATTCTAGTTATTTTTATGAACAAATATATTAGAAAGAAGAATAATTAACTCCTTTGATGCAAACTGGCAAACGTGAAATTCATTAAATACAGATTAAATGGCACCACAAAAATATCTGTTTGCTTTATTGTTCGTTTTTATTTATTTAACAACCTTAAATTAAATCCAGGATGAAACAACGCTGCATCAGGATGATTTCCCTGACACCCTCAGATGAGGCCGAGCTGTATCAGGCCTGTGCATCTCTGTTAAACCTCCAGCCTGGTTTTAAACGACAGGATCTTGAATCCTAAAATACGAATAAATCTCTCACCCCTGTCTCGCTTTTGTGTGCGCGCCGGTGTTATTTTATTTGCATTTTTTTGTCAGCTGTGGGAGCGAAAATGGCTGCTCTGCCTTCAGCCCCCTGAATGAAAGAGTTAATGACAGAGGCTGTTATCAGCGGGCTGCAGCCCTCCTCTGATCCGCGCTGTCTGATGGAGTGTGCTGCAAGATGAAAAGAGCAGCAGTGACACCAGCAGCCAGCAGGTTACAGCCACCGCACACCTTCTCACGACCCGCAGCACTGATAATACAATCACTATTATTTTATTATAACAGCAACAAATATTTGGGCTCTCATTAACGGGAGGGGTTTCAGATTCAGCTTAACATTTAGGCTTATTATAATCATGGGATGAATCCCAAACGGGCGCGCGCACATGGACGCGCACGGGGACTCTTAAAGTGCGCGTGTGAGGCCTCTGTTACACCGTGTAAAATGCAAGTTTAGCCATATGTTATTGTGGAAAAAATGTCCCATGCTGATGGATTTAAAAGGTTTGGAGACTTCCCTCACACACATAAGCTGCACCGTCATGTTCCTCCAAGGCCTTGACATGGGCGTAGAGTAAGGGGGACGAAGGGGGCAGGTCCCCCTCTATGTTAAACATGAAAGTAGCAAAGGAGTTAACAACGCAAAATGTGTGTCAGTGAGGATGGTGGACGCACAAATTAAGGATAAAGAGCGACAAAGTCCACATAAGATGGGCAGGTGGTGTATGAGCCTGGTTTCACCCTGCAGTCATGGAAACGTGGCGCTCGGGCAGTGACTTGCAGCGCCAGAAACCAACAAAAAGAGGCGTCCCTTAACGTCGGCATGATACCAGACCAGTTGCTGTTATAGTTTAATGGCAACCGGCGGCGTCAGGGGGAATGCGGTGGGACAAGGATGAAAGTTAAGGCAGTGAAAGTCAGAGTGTTGCGGGCGGGAGGGGTCGCAGATGGGTCCAACAAACACTGACTTTCACCTGACTTTCACTTCCTGTGAAATTCCAAAGCCAAACCCTGTTTTTTTTTTTCCTAAAACTAACCACGTGTTTTTGTTGCCTAAACCCAACCTTGTGTTTGTTGTTAAAGAAAAAAAACGTC
>JAPZEB010000012.1:12820942-12835894 GCA_029783705.1 Chaetodon striatus
GTAGTATTGTAAAAGTTGTACCTGTAAACACAAGATGTCTCCTGTTTTAAGTGTCAACATCACACTTACGTAAGTTGCACATCGGACCATTTCCTCCTCTGCACATGCGTACTTCTGCGCAGTGAAGCTCAAACATGACGTGACAAGTAAAGTATCTATAAACAAAACATTTTTGTTGTTGGCGTTATGGGCACAGTGTCAACTTCAGGCTGTTACATGCATTGTCTGTTTTCAAAATACGCTCATGTTTTCGTAGGAAATTTCACAGTCTCTTTCAAAATAAATGCACTACGTCGGTGCAACACCGCAAACAACGTTTTTTTCCTTCAACAACTAATTCACGTGGTTGTGTTTAGGCAACATTACAATCAGGTCTCACTCTGAAGTTGTTAAAATCCGCCGTTTGGGCAGTGACTTGTGGTGTCAGACAGTGACGAAAAAGACGTCCTTTAATGTCAGTATGATACGCGGCCAGTCACTGTTACAGTTCAGCGGTGCCCAGCAGCGTCAGAAGGACACGCAACGGGACAAGAACGAAAGTTAAGGCGGCGAAAGTCCACATAGGGCAAGTGGGAGTGGTGTTGGATCGGTCCAACAAACATCGACTTTCACCTGGGAGCCATTATAAAGCCAAACCCTGTAGTTCTTGAAGGAAAGAAAACGTCAATTTGCATTGTTGTACCGACGTAGTGCATTTATTTTGAAAGAGACTGTATGTAAACGTTAAGTTTCCTGTGAAAACAGAAGTGTAATTTGAAAGAAGACAATGCATGTCCCAGAACGTCAACAACCAACACACCCAGCGTACCTTTCACATCGTATCTGGACGAGGAAAGTCCATGACCAAACGTGGTTGGATTGAGAATGTGTTGACAAAAACACATGGTTGGGTTTAGGGAAAAAGAACAGGATTTGGCTTTATAATCTTATGGGACACAAACACCACTCTCCCAGGTGAAAGTCCCTGTTTGTTGGACCCCTCCCACCTGCCCTACTCAGACTTTTGACCCCTTAACCCCTATTCTTGTCCTGCTGTGTTTCCCCTTCATGCTGCCGAGCACCATTACACTACAACAGAGACCAGCCTCATATCACGCCAGCGTTAAAGGACGGTTTTTGTCATCAGTGTCTGACACTGCAAGTCACTGCCCAAGTGCCGGATTTCGATGACTTTGGAGTGAGACTGGGTTGAATGGACTCAAACTCATGTGTGGCGGTGTATTTTTCTCCAGGGACTCCACCCTTTGTCTGTATTGTGTTGTTTTTTCTTATTTTGCCTGGTTCAGGACGTTCATGGGCAACAAGGGCTTAAACATAGACGGTGTAGGCGGTGTGGTTGCGTTGAGGCCCATGGGGAGCAGGCCTGTGTGTTGGGCTGAGACCAGGAGAAAAGTTGTTAGGCCCACAAGGCATAACGTGATGATGTAATTCATCTGTTTGACCACTATGAAAATTGGCTTCAGAGCCCAGTGCACTTCCTGTAGGCCTGATCCTAACGAACAGTGTCTAGCTGTCATGTGTCTGTAGATCCGTAAATATACGGATGGTGCCTCTAGTGTCAAACGCAAGGAAGTTCTTTACAGGTGGATACAAACCTGAGAGAAGCTACCTGTAGCTGAGGGGGAGGGGCTAGTTTAGCCTAGCCTGGCAGTTTAGCAGCATTTGAATGTAACGTGAGGACAGTTGAAGGTTGCGTGCTTCTGTCTGCACGTCACGTTCAATCAGATCAATCGAACTGTGCTCAAAACTACAAATACATGTTTGTATAAAATCATTTGATCCTGAAAAATATAAGAATCAGTCTTCAGATCATGTGTGAAGGTGTAAGAGTAAAATGTAAAGCAGAGACAACACACAGTAAATCACTCTCTGACATGAGTATGTGACACAACTGGTTTAAACTGGTGAGCTGTCACTTCAGGCACAAACTCTCCCATCACTCAGACACTCAAATTATTTTCCCCTCAGTGATGACCTCACTCCTGTAACTCTGTTAAATTTACACCAGAACATGTTTTCCCTTTCATCCGTTTCCTGCCTCACTTGAACACATCATTAGCAGCAGAGATTAGAGTCTAAATTTGAAAGTGAAACTTTACTTTTGTCTCATCAGTGGCGGAGCCTCTATAGCTGCTGCCAGGAGGGAAACCATGGCTGCCACCATGTAAGCACCGGAAAAAAGCTCCAGCTCGCACCGTCATCCCTCATCAATCCGGCCGACTCCGGTCAGCCCGGCACAAAAAAGACAAAAGCAGGAGAAGAGCGCTTCCTCCATCAAATGTGAGGGAGGCGGCGAGCTCTGAGTGCATGTCGTGATTAGTTGTGAATGGGACGCAGCGGTCTGATTGGTGGAGAGAGCCGGGGGTCAGGCGTGTTGCCAGCAGCTCGTACAAGGCTGCTGATTGCTTTTCATCCACTGATTACAGTAATTTAGATCTGCAGCAGGCCAAAGGGGCCTACGTCTGGCAGGCTGGCTGCTGCTGCTGCGGCTCTGTCTGGGGGGCTGCGGTTTGGTTTGCTTAGTGATTTTTTTTGTTGTTAAAAATAAGTGAATGAAGGAAAAAGAACCAAACACACAGTATTTACTCAGGAAAACAGCCATCATGAAAAAAGGTGTGAGGGGAAAAATATCTGAGGCTTTTAAAGGATTTTCTTTCAAAATTATACACATTCATTTTGGAAAATTATGCTGAAAATTAAAAGTCAATATTTAAAAAATAAAGATGATTAGAGGCTAAAAAATACAAGCTGTTTTTCCATCTCAAGATATTCTTGCAATCATCTGTTTTTCAAATAATTAATATCTCATTTTGAATTTAAACACACTCTAACTCTAATGTCGTGAAAGTAGAAACAATAAATGCTCCATCACACATCAGTTTTCTCCCTTTTGTCTTTCAGGCGGCCCTTTGGACACGCCGAGACCTTGAATAATCAAAGTTGATGAGGCAGTTAGTTGCGAATGGTTTTTCCAGGAACGGTGGCGATGATTAATCAGCGGCGGCCTCTTCACCCGCACACATTACAAGGTTAATCTCTCCATTGATTACAGCAGCAGAATAAAACCAATACTTCACTGCACATTTTCTCTGTTTTCACATGTGTGTGTGTATGTTTGCTTCTTCCTGTGACGCCCTTGCAGATTCACGAGGATGATGAACGATCGTTGATACCATCTCTCCACCGCACCCGACACCCCATATTGAAAAAATAAATCATGTTTAGCACATTAGATTCACATTTATTGACAAAAACATTTTTCAAAAGTTTTTGTTTCTACAGCAAAGACTATTTTCACAGAAAGTATTAAAAACAATGTGTAAAGGGCATAAATATACATTCTGACGTCTGCTCGCTGACGTCTACAATCTCCACCGAACACTGATGAAGACAAGAAAAGGTCCACAACCACGCTTTGATCACGACAAACACACGCTCCTGTAACTGTCCGTCGTTTACACTCCCTGGGTGATTACACAGATAACACTGTTTCAGAGATATCTACCCCGCACAGGAAGCTGCGTCTTTTTCCTCTCACACACAAACACATTCACATATGTACAAACAGAAAACTGGTGTAGTGTGTGTGAACTCGTGTCCCCCAGTTTTGGTGACTCCACATCATGTTGTGTGTTTACACAATACTCGTCCATGTGCGGGGCTCCTCGGGGTGTTTGGCCTCACACTGCTTGCCCTCTGGGATGCTGCTTCAGAGGTGACCTAGTTCTCCTGATTGTCAGCAGAAGGCGGTTTCATCAGCTCGCTTTGTGCCGAGGCACTGAACTGTGCCTGGGACCCTGGGACAGGCCAATTGGACTTGTGTAATGAAGCTCATCACACACATGCATGCACACACACACACACACACACACACCGCTGCTGTCGTCAGGTCCGGGGCAGCAGAATTTATAACAGCTATTTATTACCTTCTCCTTTATCAAAGAAATGTGATTCCTCTGCATGTTTCTGATGCATGCACCGCACCACCATTATGGTCCATTACTGGGAGGTGACAGAGATGGAGCAGAGGGTGTTGATAGATGTCGGTGCCGGGGCCGGCTGTCATTACTCCATCTATTGAGCGTAGAGTTGCGAGACACTTCCCACAAAATGGCCGCGGAGCACCAACATGGCTCCGGCTGCGAGGAGTAAATGATTCACATCTGACGATCGGCACAAAATGTTAAACACATTCATTTGCTGCGTGCGTGTGTTCGGAATACCTCGAGTAGGGACACAATCAAAACAGTCCGACTGCAGCGACGTCGGTGCCTCTTCACAGCAGAGTGTGTGAATGAATATTTACACGTGACATCTACCTCGCTGCACTGTTCAGGACGTCAAGGGATCCGTCAGAGAAACAACTCGGCATCGAGAATTATGTACAAGAACACTGCAAATTTCCCACACTGAGCATGGGTGACTTCACACAACATACTGTTACACTGAGCGCGGCAACTCCACATGATCCTACAGTCTCTCTAGCCTACACAATACTCGTCAAACACAGAAGCAACAATGGCGTTATATTCATATAAATAACAATTATCCCAGTATACCCCAAGAGTCACTGCAGCACTTTCGGCTCTATTCATGCGTTTAAAAATGAGACCTGAAGACCAGCTTCACCGTGTGTCCGTAACAACTCCCTTTAGAGGTGCAATAACTGTCCTTGAGGTTGTGACACCAAATCCCTTGGTATCAAAAGAAAAAAGAAAAGTCTCTTTGAGCTTCTGTACAGGTCAGGGGTCCTTGGAAGTCCATGGATTTTTTATAAGGCCCAGGAGATTGCAGGGTTTCACAGATAAGAAGATATCAGTTCGTCTGGGTCTCTTTCCCTCTTTGAATGGCACAGACGAAGAGCGGAGTGGATAGAGAAAGGAAAAGCTCCGTCTTTGTTTAGTTTGTGATCAAAATGTCTGAGCTGGGGAAACGGTCAGCGGAGAGACAAAGGCAGATGAGAGGATGAGTGAGAGTCAGTTGATTAACTGATTGATCAGACTGTATCTGTGTTTACAGAGAGCTGAGGTCTCGCTTTGTTTCTAGGCCGGCTTCTGATCCACTTGCTTTCAGTTTTTAATATGTTTTCGCTCGATTTTAATCATCAGTGATTAAGAAGGCAGGATGATACTGGAGTTTTCTGTCCGTATTCTTAGATAAATGGATATCTGCGGCAGCCATTTTGTTTTAAAAGCATTTAGAGTGATCAAGTTTTCTCCAGCAAGTTGATTTACTGAAGGAAACCTGATTTCTGTGAGCGGGTTTAGAGAAACTTGATTTCTGCAAAAGCTGTTCTGGAGATCTCGAAATCCCCAGAACAGCTACTAAACGGACTTCATAAATTTTCAGTCTTAAAATAGATGTTGTTTCCCCTCATATCAAACAACATATTTAACATGTACAGTTCAGGTTCAGACACCAGGAAGCCTAGAATAAGGTCGTGGAGCTCCTGTATCATGCCTCAGCTTCTAACAAAACACTGACTACGTTCACATGCACAAAACAGTCCTGCTTTTGCCCTTATTCCGAAAGAGACAATGCTCCTACTGAGCTGTTTACGTGGAAAACGACAATGAATATTCCACTAATATTCCTGTTTACATGCAGTCGTCCATACTCTGATTGACGTGCCCTAACGTGTCGTTAAATGCGTCAAATAAAAGTGGAACAATTGGAGCCACTTGTCCAGTTTTCTCTCTTTGCTACAAATAGGATTTTTCAAAGTTTTCCACCGGTGGCCGCGTGAACACAGCTTCCCTCTTTCTCTCCTTCGACAACCTTCTTAAAAAGGTCAGCGTTGTGATATTTGCACAAATCAAAAAAGTCTTTTATATGTTTAAAAGAAGGTGTGTGTCTCTTTCTGACTAGAAATAAGGGATTTTCTTTTGGGCATGTATCTCTACCTCACAGCCTTGCAAACTGTTGGCGTGTTAGTTTGAGTACAACGCACAGAGCTGACCCTAAACAGGCAAGAGGTCAGTTGAGATGCATTTTCTGAGTGCGCTGTGTACATGTCCAAAGAATGCTCCTTCAGTCTAAATAATATCGGCTTATCCCACATGTCTTAATCAGGAAATAGTTCAATCACAAAAAGACCTAATTTTGAAGATCCAAATGTAATATGCTGTTTACATCAGATTCAGAGTATCATCATATTTGGAATAATAGTGGAATATTACTGTGCATGTAAATGTAGTCACTGATGAATGAAACCCACGATATGAAAACACATTGTCTGTCTGGCCTGCGGAGGGGGCGGGACCTCGGCTCTCTGTAGCCAGAGGTGCTCTGCATCCCCATCTGCTCGCTCATGGTTGGAGATGATTGCTTGAAAGAAAAGATGGCGATCCAAACTGCCCTGCCGCTCTCTCTCCCTCTTTTCTCTGTCGGAAGTAATGAGTCACGTCAGCCGCTTTCTGCTCGCGGCGTCGCGGCGTCGCGGTAACGCAGGATAGGAGTGATGGAGTGAAGGAAGGAAAAGAGGACAGAGAGACAGAGAGAGCGAGAGAAGGTAGAGGGGAAAAAGAGAAAGAGGGCAAAGTGTGTTCATCTGATCATAGACAGTTTTTAAGCCTCTGCTCCTGGCAGATTCTCCATCTATCTGTTCCTGCGTCCTCCATCTGTCCATCTGTCTCCTTCTCCCTTGTTGATCCGAGGATGAAAAGGACAAGAAGAAGAGAGGGCTGCACGGATTTGATCTTTTTTTTTTCAGGCTCTGCCTTTGTCCTTCTTGGGCAACCTGTTCCCCGATCTGTTCGTCCATCTTTCACAGCCCTCTGCTGGCGTTGGGTTTCAGCTTGATGACCCACTCCCCTCCTGAATTACTGTTGTACAAATCCAGAAGGTGTGTGTCGGGGTCCAGACAGTGCTCACCTGCAGAGATCACACACATGAAAATATGAAACGCTCTCATTGTTGTAATTTTAAATATATAAATAAATGTAGGGCTGATTTAACATATCAATATGTCTGCAACTAGATGCTGTAATAATGTGATGATTATTGCCTTTATTTGTTGATTGTTTGACCTTTTTAATGTACAAAAAAATGTGAAAATGCCCAATTTCTTAGAGTTTAAATTGATAAGTGTTTGTTTTAAAAGATATTTAGTTTTAAGTTTTATAAAAGCAACAAATATTCCTGCCTGAAAAGCTATAATTTCAGATTTTGGGGGATTTTTCCTGTCTTGAAAAATGACTTAAACAATTAATGAATTATCAAAATAGTTTCTAAACATTTTATTTCTATCAACACAGTGCTCATAAATCACTGATCTCAGGTACGTGCACATTCACAAGTTTCACGTTACAAAGCTGAGCTGACTGAACAAGTTTCCCTCCTCACTCTTCACAGTGTCGGCTCTCCTGTGAGCGCACAGACATGTGTGTAATAAGCATTTGTCTGCTCTGATAACTGCAGATGCACTGCTCGTGTCTCTTTGGCGCTCGCACAGTTCATTATATAAGACCTCGCTACCCTCATCAGCTCAATGAGCAGAAAGACATGCAAATGTCAGCGCCGCTCCGACCAGAGAGAACGCCGCAGCCACTTCCAACTTACCGATGTTCCCTCCCACTTCGTACAGGGCGCAGTCCGGATACGTCACGGAGCCGTTTCTGTTGAGAGACACACGACACCTATGAGGCACCCTTTGTTTCATAAAGATGGATGAAGAATGTGTCTCTGCTATTCATCAGGTGACACCATCACTACGACTAGAGAAAAAGCTTCAACTTCACTGTGCACATCATGTAACAAAGTTCTCAGCCTGTACAGTCGTCATTTAAACTCTTACCTTCGCATTTTGCCTTTTCCATTGTCGGGGCTACGGAGGTACTGGCGCTGAAACTGTGTGAGCAGATCTGAAGCTCGGGAGTTGATGTTGAGCTGGTACTCCATGGTGCCGCTCACCAGATCCCCAACCTGGATCTTCACTGTTCGACACAACTGCAGGACAAAAAAAAGACAGTTAAAGATCATTTAGGTATTTAAACAATGACGTTTCTCCACCAAACATAACAGGAGCTGTATGTGGACGATGACATCAATATGAACAAATACATCGACACAAGGCCTCCCAAGTATTTAGCGTGAATAAAGGGTTGTTAACCAGCTCATCACCTCTGAGGAGTTTTTATCAGGTTTGTCGCGGCTGTCTGTGTGGATCTTCCTCAGCAGGTTCTTGATGCGGCGATCGTAGAACTGGTAACGCCGGTTACTGTTCTCGTTCAGCTTTCGCACCTGGCTCATGAGGAAGTTTGGGATCTGAGGAGGAAAGAGAACATGACACTAAATCTGTGATTTTCATGCCAAGAAATATGTACACAAATATTATCATAAGATCAACTTACTTCGTTTTTGTGGAGCTTTTAGCCAGAAATACCAACTAACTGTTAACCATTTATTATAAAACTGAACTGACTGATCTGACTGTATCTGTGTGATCCACTAACTTTCAGTTTTCAATATGTTTTTTCTTGCTTTTAATCGTTAGTGATTAAAAAAGCAGGACATGATACTAGAGTTTTCTATGATAAATGGATATCCTCCAGTGATCAGGTTTTCTCCAGCAAGTTTATTTATTTAATGTCACTTTGACAAGAAACCTGGTTTCTGGTAAGGGGATTTGAGAAACTTGATTTCTTTATTACAAAATTTGTAATAAAATGCTATTCCAATGTCAATAATTAAGCTAAATTTAATAACAGCTTTGGCTGATGTTAAGTTTCCAATGTACTGTGTGACAACAGGGACAAGAGATAGCAAGTTTTTGTTATGAGTGCTGTTTTATTACTCTTTATTAAAGGAATACGTCACCCACAAAATGATCATTTGTATCTTAATTACTCCCCCAGTGTTACATCAAATTGGCAAAGAGTGTAACACAGGGTGAGTACCTGATATACAAATGATCCTTTTTGCTGTAAGTATTCTTTTAACAAGATGATAATATGGCTGATCTGAATATTCACACTATCATATCAAATGTTTCTGCAGTAGCAGGTTGAATATGTGGGTGAACACGTGGGCGGTCCTACCGTCCACAGCAGGTCCTGGTAGCGGATGAGGAGCCTCATGACATCAGCTGCCTTCTCCGCATGTCCTTTCTCTGCCCCCTCAGTCAGTCTGCTGGGCACGGCCTTATGGAGGAAGAGGTTGGGAGCCATGATGGTTGCTACGGCCCACAGGTTCATCCTGTTCCTCTTCTCCCTGGAAACCACCTTACTGAGGAACTCGAGGAGCGCCTGGCGACACAAGGAGACAGACACATGAAATCAAAGGCGTTCAGCAGTATTGGAATAGATTTTTTTCCCATCATGTTACATGTAACACGTAGGCTGAACATCCCAGAGTTGACAGACACTCGCTCATTTTCAGCTGAACAATGTGTGAATGTTGAGAGGCCACTTACGCCGAAGCACAAAATGGAGTAAAGTGAATTATCACAGTGACTGAATCATCTGCAACACCTCGACTGAGAAGTATGTTAATGCACAGTAAGTTTCAGCTGCCTCCACTGGAGTCAGAGTAATTAGTTCAGGTGGGTTTTATGCTCCTGGATGCTATAAGCGGAGCTGACTGCACACTGGTGTCGCTGAAAGTGAGTCATGGTTAATGCAAGCCGTTATATAACAGAGCAGAGAGTTTATAATGTGGATTAAGAGCAGAACAATATAGTAATGCGTTATGAAACGCTGCTTTGGTGTGTCGAGTTGCAGAAAAGTGTAAATTGAGACGAGTTTCTGACAACCTTAAAGATATACTGTGATGGATGTTCCTACAAAACAACGTATAGAGTCATAAAGAAGCAGTGCCTCTCAATAATCACTTATGATCCACTGGAAGTGTGTGGCTGTGTATTTTTATTTACTTTCATTTTTTCTGCCCTCTGCCTTTATTTTCTTCATATTTCCTCCACGTTCCTCGGCACAGCGCTCAGGTTAGTTTAGGACTTTATGCAAAGGTGGCGACCAGCTGCCATATTGTACGCAGCATGCTTACAATATGAGTGAACTAGGGTCGACGTTTACTTTCACTGGTGTTTCATTGTAAACAAACAGCAGCAGATCATTTCTGCATTTAAGAAGAGCATGTAGATGTGAAGTATGTTTGGTGGAGGGAGTATCCAGATCTTTTACTGATGTAAAAGTAGCCGTACCACGCTGTAAAAATGTTAATTGAATTGTTAGGTAAGTAAAGGTTTACATTAAGTGGTGGTGCCAGTTAATTAGGAACACTGAGGTAAAACTAATGCAGTCTACAACTCCAGTCTTGCCATTAATCTTGGCTCTATTAACTGTGTGTTCATTTCAGAGGCCGCAGTTTGTTGTGCTGCTGAATTGTTTATTATTCTGACCATCTCATTTCAATCAGTGAGACTCGGCTAAAGAACAGAAACACCTTTGTGTTTGATTCAATACAGTTCAACAGCACCACAAACTACATCTTCCAAAATGATCAAACAATTTAATCCCCACCTGTCTTGAACTGGGGATTTATTCCCGGACTGTTGTGTCAGACTGCGTTAGTTTTCACTAGGTGTACCTAATAAACTGGCAACTGAGTGTATTATTTGATCAGGTTATTACCACGAATGTATTAACGTGCAAAGGAGCATTTTTATGTTGTTGGTGAAGCTGGAGCTCATTTCAGACATTTTATAAACTGCTGGGTAGTTAAAGGAACACGTCAACCACAAAATGTCCATTTCTTTATTAATGAGTTGTGCCCAGCACCTTTTCTCGCATGCCTCCATTGCAAAAACAGCAGCATATTGATGTATTGATTGAGTGGGCACCACGTTTGACGCCAGCAAAACTGGCATTAAAGAGAACAAAACAAGTTTTACTTTTATTTCAGCTTTAGATAGTAAGGTTTTAAACACAATGCATGTGTTTGTGAAGTACTGAGCTGAGGACTGGATAAATGAGACTTGGATTATACTGCCCGAGGTGTGTGAGAGTTTGTAAACAGATGTTTTAATATAGTTTTGTTGCTGTTTCATGTGCTCCCCATCAGCAATAAATCAATATGTTTGCTGTTTTCCCGTGGAGTATTCCTTTAAATCTACAACAATCCAGCATGTGTTCAGAGCTCGTCATCTGTTTTCTGTGTAAAATCTTAATTTGTGAAGGAACTACTGCTGGAAATGAATGTAGGGGAGTCACAGGACAATGTTTCCTTCTGAAATGATGAGGAGTAGAACCATAAAGTGTCGATTGAAATGGAAATACTCAAGTAAAGAACAAGTAAAGTACAGTACTAAGAACACATGTATACAGGAACCTGGAAGGATTATTGTTAAAACTTAAAGTGTGGCTGAAGCAGAGCATGTTTCTTTAAACCTGATGTTGCCATGTTTACCTGGCGTTTTACGAATCTGATGACTTTAGTTCACGCAAACAGAGAATCATGTAAAGAAGAGCATCAGCGTCAGTCTGTTTTAAATGTGCTGAAATGAAATCTGTACATCTCAGAGCGTGATAACTATTTTTGTCTCCACTTCGTGACGTGCATTGTTGAATAGCTGAGGTGCTGTGGAGTGTGTGTGTGTGTGTGTGTGTGTGTGTGTGTACCTTCAGTGTGTTCCTGTTGGGCTCAGGCAGCAGCAGGATGAGCAGGTTCAACATGTGGAGTTTCTGCCTCAGCTCCGTGATGTCTGAAGGAGGATGGAGCAAAGGTAAGATGGGTTTAACACACACACACACACACACACACATGCACACACACACCCTCTTCATTTCCTCTGCATTTGGCTGAGAGTAATGGGATACCTAAAGATTAATGACATTGTGACAGGCGGTCATTAGGTTTGTTAGCTTATGTCTCTGTGGTCACACGTCGTTTATCACTTCGCACCGATCCTCCTCACAAACTGCACATCAGTGAGTCATCAATCAGATCGTATTAATATCAGTGCGTTCTTTTATTAAGGTGAGACTAATGTGAAAATAGCAGATCTTTTACAGCTGCTTTGTCACAGTGCACAGACGCCTCTTAAGAGGCTATCAACTTGTTCATCTTAATGTTGGTTTTCTCAGCCGGAGCAGAAAGAGAGAAGCATCACGGTGAAGAGACTCAGGTAATTATGATGTGAACCCTGCGGAGCTGTCTGGAAAAATGGGCAGCAGATTGTTGAAGTCGCGCAGAGGAAGAGAAGAGGGATTATTGCGTGTGCCTGATTTATACTGTAAAAATGCAACTTGTCAGATAAGAAAACACACACACACACACACAATACAGTCAGTCACTTCACAAACACACCCTGCTGCTGATTTACTGTGCGATCTACAGCTCTGGTTGTTACATAACTGTAACAGAGGAGCAGTGTACGTCGTGATGAGTCCTGAAACTGAACAATCTCTAATCCACACAACAGGCATTTGTCTTGTATCCCTGGAGAGCAGCCTCACCCAAATGACTCAGATGCAGTGGGTGTGTGCGTGATGTAAGAACGTTGGTACTTTCTATTTAAGATTTAAAATGTTGCACACTGACCTCTGACAGCGCTGAAGGTGTTGAGGTACTCTGCGGTGAGAAGAGGAGCGGGAAGTTCCCTGATGAACTTCTTGAGCAGCGCGGCGGCGTCGTTGGGACTCACGTCGTCCCAGCAGACTTGCCCTGAGTAGAAGTTGGTCTCCAAGTTCTGCTGCAGCTGCTGCAGGTAGAAAACAACGAGACGCTTTCAGAACAGCGTGAACACAGATGGACTGTCGGTGTCTCAACGAGCTGGCATCAGATTGTCATGACATGATGATCGTGGCTAATCTGTTATCTAATCTGGCTAATCATCTATCTTTAACTTTACATATTGTGTTTTTTGTCTCTTTTTTAGACAAATTGATTCTCAAAACTCAATATAGGAGTGTAGGAGGGTGCAGAGAGAGTCTGTAATCATAACTGTACAAATGAATGCTACGTTTTTACCACTTCTGGATTATTGTGATCTGTTCTACATGATGCATCTGCACATGTTAGATACTGCATGTCATAGTGCACTCAGATTTATTACAAATTGTAAAGCCCTCACTCATCACTGCACGCTTTACTCCAGGGCCGGTTGGCCATGTTTGACCTTTCGTAGGCTCAGTCACTGGTATTTGTTAATTTATAAAGAAGCCATACTGGGAAAACTAAATTCAGTTATTTTATTTTCCATATTTATTTTTTTACACAGAAAGTTTTTGTGTGAACTGTGTCTGATGAGTAGTAACTGTTGAATAATGTTTTTTCAATACGTCATACATATAAAGCGTCTGGTGTTTTTATATGTCAAATTTTCAGTGAGAGTTACTTTGGCATATAAAGAGACGGGGAGTTGTTTGTCACTCACAGAGCCGGCATGACTCTGGAGCAGCTATTTAAAACTCATTAGTATCAAATTAACTCTGTGACTGTGGATGTTACAAACACATGAGGTCACAACTAATTACCTGTCAGTGTTATCAGTCTCTATTTGTGCCTCGGGCTTACATATATAAGAGTGTAAACACAATATTGTCTTGTGCACTGATTCTTATTTTAGAGCTTGTTGTTAACACAGGCGGCCATCTTGTGTTTTATAAACATGCTAAAATGATTCAGGGAGGATTTTGAGCTTTGGATTAACAGATTCTTGTTGATTCATGCATCTATTCGTGAATCTAAAATCAGGATGTATGTTGAGCTCTGCTTAAATGACAGAATATGCTGAGGGTGGCAGATGCTTTATGAGCTTGGGACAGACAAGAAAAGACAGATATGTCACAACTGGTAGTTCAACTTTGATCAAGTATGTAACATTTACAAACATTTCTATGACATTTTAATTTTGATTTATTAAAAATGGTTTTGTAAACAAGAAGTATAATCATAATGGAGTAATGTTCTGGTCCACTAAAATAATTATAAAGTAAAGATGAAAAGATTAATGCCAATTTTCATGTGTAGTTAATTCTCTCTACATGGTCACTGTCAGATCCATGACCTGGTGCATGATCATCTATCCATCTGATTTTGCTAAATGGCGCCCTCTTCTGTCTGCTTCAGTTTAATTAATTTAACATCTACTGTGCACTGAATTAACACAGTATCAGAGGGTGAATCTGGCAGAAACAAACATTATTGATTTTGTTTCACTGGACTTTTCTAAATGTCAACTTTAGTTAAACTCAGTGTTTGATTTTCTTCACTGCTGCTCAGACACTCCTGACATTTCACAGTGTCAATATTTCACTGCCCTGTAGGTCATAAAACATTTTTTCATTCCTTTGCTTTAAACATAACATTACAAAAAAGGACATGTTGAATAATAAAATACTTTGGTGCCAGCTTTGTGTGACAGACACGATGTGTGGATCCAAACACTGTACCTTGATTCTGGACTGAGATCCTGGAACCCGCAGGATCCCCTCCGAATCGACTCCTTTCTTCTCCAAAAATGACAACAACTGCAGAGAGAGAGAGAGAAAGAGAAAGGACAGAGACGTTAGCAGAGAGTCGAGCACCAGCAGATAAGAATCTCTTGCTCACCTCTGCTGGCTATTCTCAGTAACTGCTGCTACATACAGGGTGTGGTCAAAGCATTTCACATTCAGAGGACACTGAGGTTGTTTCATGTGCTTCTCTCTGAAGACGCAGTGTGTAGCTCAACAAAGGCGAAAATGTGCCGAGCATGTTGAGAAAATATGGTCAAAGAGATGCAAACGGTCGGGGGAGCAGCAGATCTGATGTATTAAAGGCACATTCAAAAACTCTAATGACCTCAGACGCTGTTCAGATTATTGGCCTAATTAACACATCAAGCCCCCATGAACCTTCTTTAACACCAAAATCAGCGTGTGTATGTGGATTTTTTTTAAAGTGGGAAACCCCAGTAAAGGCAGGTGATAAGCCACGTTTCCACCAAACACTTTCAGTATGGTACCTTTGGAACCAAAAGTGACCCTTCAGACATGGTACCTAGACCCTAGG
>JAPZEB010000012.1:12835994-12849265 GCA_029783705.1 Chaetodon striatus
CCTCTACTGACCAATCAGACTGCAGTGCTCACAGCTCCACCTTTTAGTACCAGATCTGTGTGCTAGGTACCCCAACAAAAAGCATACTGAACTGAACTGAACTGTATTGCTCGGTGGAAATGGGGCTATAGGCTCATTTCTCATGGCCAACTGACGAGTGAGCCTTTTTTTCTGATATGTCATGTTTGACATCAAGAATATTGTGGAAAATAGGGTCAGTAAACAGTAAAAAGCAGCATGGAGGCCAGTGAAAATGTTCTGGTGTTTACTTCTTTTTTAAATCTCTTGCATCTCAGAAGTTACTGTACAGACGGCTGAGCCAGAAAAGGGGCGAAAATGAGTGTGTCCACCTGGGTGTCATGTTTTTACCCCTGCTGATAAATACCCATGACGACTGCAGAGTCATTTGTCCCAGGACTGAATGCTGATTGTAACCTCTCCCGCCATGCTTTTCCTTATCAGTGTTTTTAGATCACTTATCACAGACATATTTCAGGTTCTTACCGTCTGCAAGAAGAGAGGAGTCGAGGTGTTGGGCTTGATTTTCTGATCGTTCTCCAGCAGCGTAGCCAGCGGCACACCGTAGAGGGGACTCTCTGTCAAAGGCGTAACATGTCATTCTATTGTTCTCTGCCTTACATTGTGTAACGTACAAGTTGCATAAGGGAGACATTTTGTGTGTGTGTGTGTGTGTAGCCTACATCCATACTGCCAAGTCATAGCTGGAGTATTTCTGTGTATATGAGCATGCCAACATAGTGCAGTAATTACAGTGTGTCAAACTGGCAAACCAAAAAATCGCTGATTGATGTATCACCAAAGACTATGATGCAATAGTTTAGTCTAGAGTGACAAGTACTATGTAAAGTATTCAGATAAGAGGCAGGAGCATGTTTAAATTAAAATTCCAGACTGAACATGTGGAAGTCTCTGCAGATGTTAGAAAGCGGACAGTCTGGCCAGAACTAAAGCTGCAGACAACCGGTCAGGTGCCAGTTTGAGTCCTTGTTTTCCTTTTAATTTGATTGGCTGAGACAAAGTGTGAGAACAGCCAAAAAAAATAAACACTGCACATAGTTAAAATGTTACTGTCTGTAAAACAGACACAGGCCCTCTTTATTATGCCTTTCTTCTTGTGTGTGTTTGTAAAGTTCACTTCCCTGCGTGTGCGAGTGCTTCCATACCTGGGATTTTCCTTTTGCCCATTTTGTGCCTTTTGACCTCCAGCTCTAAGAGGTCGCACAGCGCCGTCATGTCGATGAGAGCCAGCTGACGCACCTTCTTCATGTCGGAGTGGGAGAGGTCCTGAATACGAGTCACTCCTAAACGGCACTTGGGGCAGATCACCCGCTGAGAAAGTGAGAGACGGAAAGTGGAGATGTAGAAATAAAGAAGAATACAAAGCAAAAAAGCAGAGGAAGAGAAAATAAGATAAAGAACAGCAAGAAGAGAAAACAAAAAGAAAATTGCAGCAGTTTCTATCACTCCCTTGATTAATACTCTTTAAGTAAATGTGGCAATGGTATCCATGCATGTATAATTAACTCATTTATAAACTGCTAATTCTTCCCTGCAGCTGCTGAGGAAACCTATTTAGCCTGAAATAGAAAAATAAATCTGCTGGACTCTGTGACACAACAACTCTTCTTTTGTTTGGAGCTAATTCCCTCGCTCCTTTATTGTGCGTAACCCTGTTATCTAACCAACAACGAGGCTGATTACAATTGGCTTACAATAACATTTTGTGTGTGTATTAGCAGGTTCATATGGAAATGACCCAAAATATTTGGGTCCATAAACGGAGACTGAACCGTCCTGTGATTTCTGTGAAAGGTTTGGTGAAAATGTCAAGAGCCTCAACACCCAAGATCACTGAGATGTAACACCATCCTGGTACAAAAACCAAACTGTTAATGGGGGTTATCATTCGTCACGTGTGTACCTTGCCTTCCCAAAAGCTTTGTGATTATTTTCATGTCCTGTTTTTTGTTAATACATTTCAGATCTACTGTCACACCCACTAAAAGAAATGAATGTAGGAAATACTCGCACTGAAACACATGCCAGTATTTCCCTTCAATGCCCCATTTGCAAATTGTCTTCCCATTTCATGAACTCACTGGGACGTTTACAAAGTTCCCCATTTAAAATAACATGTTAAAACTTTCCACTGTTTTCCTGAAGGCAGCGGGACCTGCAGTCACGAGCAGGAGAGGAGGGAAGTGTTTTGGTGCTTACAGGCAGGGTGCCGTCCTCTTTTCTGCGCTGGCTGTTGTTCTGCGGTAGTTTGGCCTGTTTGAGGAAGATGACGGCCTGTTCGCAGTAAGCCACGTCGGTGATGAAGAATTCCTCTTTGGGAGCGCCTCGCTGATGCTCCGGCGTCACAGCTGAACAGGATACAAACACAAACGCCAATCTGTTAGTTCACTTGAGGAAGTTGCCTGAAGAGAAGTTGTGAAAACTAAAATCTGATCGCACGTGAGGGAACAAGAGGAAGAAAAAAAAAGTCAGCAAGCATGAGGAAATGTACCGTCACGCTCTCTTTATCCTTTATCTCATCTTCCAAAACACAACATTCGTGTTTATTTTTTCTCAGTACAAAACCCTAATTCATAAACACTGAGATCTGGCAGGTTTACTCAGAACAGTGAGGGCAGGGACTTTCTCCAGAAGCTGCATATAGCGTCGTGGAGTTACCCGGGGATTAATGTGAACCAATTAGAGACAGATAACATGGCTGAGGCCTGATCCCGACACACAATCCCCCATCACGACCTCACAAAGCTGCAGCTCACCTGACTTCTTCTTCAGGTGTGTCTTTTTAAAGACATGTAAGGCGGTTAAACCCGTGAGGAGTTTGCTAGAATGGTCAGAGTGCATGAGCGGTTACTTTATTCCACGAGCGTACGTTCCCTTCTGTGTTATTCCCTTTAGTTACTGTGCAGTTTTAATTTTGGCTCTCAGTTTGTGGCTGTTACCTGATAGTGGTGTCTTTGGGACTGACGCCATGCTGTTTTGGGCAGGGTCTTCACTGTGGTGGGACTCAGGCAGGAGGGTCTGGTGAGAGAGAAAATTTATGGACACGTCACAAACACATATACAACACTTTCTGTAATTAAATACATCAGTCCTGGAATATTTTCTCCCCCACTGGGAATAGAGGGAGTGTTTTTATAGTGTCCACTGAGCAGATGGAGACGGATACAAAGAGTGTTTCCTTTGATAGAGGACTGATAAGGATCAGAGGAACAGTGTCTCTATTCTCTCCCTCTCAGGGCTGCTCACAGAGACAACGAGGACAAAGCATGGCCTTTTCATGTGATTTGCCTTCGCTGTCACAGGTCAGCCCCTCCACATGGAACAAGACAGCACAACACACTGACTCCTGACAGTCACCAGGGACACAGGATTTTATATTTCACTGCATGTGGCTTTGACTCAGACAGCCTCTGCTCGCTGTAAACAGTCGTCCTGAGACTGGAAATGCAGCCAACTGATTCGTCTGCACACATCAAGTACAGCTGAGTCTATAGATGGAAGTCCACATGTATGCTGCAAAAACAAGATCTGATGCTTACTTCATGATTCATCTATCTCTGGCTTATTTGAGGGCATTAAAATTAAGCTTTTCCCTGCGTTTCCTCCTCCTGCAGGACGTCAGAGGTCGTGGTGAGTTACAGAACATTCCTTTAAGGATTCGGGGATTTGAATAGTTCAACGCGGTATTTCAAAGTCCTGACCTGAGCGATGGGGGAGTTGAAGATGTCACGAACGTCACGCGGCGCTGGTTTGTTCCTTTTGCGGAGAGATAGTGTGTAGGAATCAATTCGACGCTGCACGGCCTCGGCCTGGGTCCGGGTCAGAGTGGACAGCAGCAGCGCGTTGTCTACATCCTCGCTATCCTCGCTGATGAGGGTCGACAAACCAGCATCGGCCAACCACTGCTCCTCCTGTTCGCCTTCTGAGACACAAACATACAACGGACAGGCAACATGTAAATACACCAGTTGACAGAAACAACATGGAGATATAATGTTGCTTTAAATGCAGGACATGTTGACCTGAGGAGTGAACTGGGTCGCTCCTCAGTCTGGTATCAAACCAGTGATTTACAAAATAAAACTGAACAAATGCCTCAGCTTATAAAGACTTTAATGATGTGTATACTGGTGCAAACTGGAAACATCTGTCCAATCAAAAGCTTCACAGGCTGTATCATCACTACTAATATAACAGTTTTAGGGAGGTAAACAATATAAGAAACTTGAAGGGATACTTGGGTAGTGTGTGGGTAGTACGGCTGTATGTGTAAATGAAATATATTAAACTTCCATCTATCTAACCAGTGCCCAGATCACCCTGCTCCTCTATCAGCTCAAATCTTCACTGGCTTTAGGGCTGTTGCCCGAGCTACAGATTGTACTTCCACATTATCGTATGCAGAGGTGGATCGAGAGAGATACGCTCCTGTCTCAGATCAAACTTTGATTAAACTGTAAAACTAGGCAGTGCTGATCAAATATATCCCAAGATTTCATTGCCGTATTGCCTATTTCTCGCTTAATATGTTTTTAGAAACATATTTTAGTGCCCCGTTTAGCTGTAATATGAGAATTTGTGAACAGGAAATGGACACCATACTGTTTCCTGTAGGCTGAATATACTGACATCAAATGGTAAAACTAAGCAAAACTAAGGTGATCAAAAATGAACCAAGATCCTGCTACTGAGTTCCCTGTTTTCAAAAATATATTTTAGCCCACTGTTTAACTATAATTAGGGATTGTTAATTATCGGCCAGCAGCCATTTTGCTTTTCAGACAAGCAACTTGCTTCTTTTCAGCAGTGAAATGCTTCTTTAATGGCGAGCAGCAAAAGCAAAAGTAGGTATGATTTTGTTTTATTTACATCTGAATGAACAGAAAAATGTGTTACAGAGCACATAAAGTCTTATTCATGCAGTTTAGACTTAGTGGAAAATAAACCTAACTGATGTTATTAAGTACTTCAGCAAAACATGGTGTTCATTTTCTCATTTGAAGCAGGTTGTGTAATTTTTGTGAAATATGACTGAAAAGTCTTTGTCATTATTGAACAGCATTTTGTACAAGCGTCAGGTCGGATGTGTCAATCACCATATACCATCTTATCTCTTTAGCTGCTCACTCTAAGCGGGTCATATATTAGTGTTACCTTGGTTAGTTAATTCAGGTAGCTACACAACAGTCACACCTGACAATTTAATGAGTGTAAAAGTTAAGTCACAACTAATCTCTGTTTGTTAAATCTCCACTGTGTAAACACGTGCTATAACCAGGTTAAGTCTGAACTCTTTCAGAGTTGGTGCAACCAGTTCCTGAACATTAAAAGCAGTTGTCTGAATTCAATAAGGAGGAATGTAAAATTGTTTACCCTCTCAAAATACTAATGAGGCACACACACGCATACACACCAAAATCCAGACCTCAGAGGGTTTGCTCATTAGTGAAAAATTAATTTAAAGCAGTGATTCTGTTTACCATACAAAGGGCAGGATTAACACAATCAGATCCTTTGAATGAACGTAATAAAAGAGCAGTCGCATCATGAATGGCTCTGTGGTTTGTGCACATAAAACACTCCCTGCCACAAAGTGTTTGATAGTGTTGTCATGGTGATGAGGGCTACTTTGCTGCATGAGAGAAACCTGATATGTTGCCATGGCGAATGAATCATTTCATGGAGGACCTCAGCAGCAGCTGTGCTAAACGCTGATGGCTTGTAATTCTACCACACAGACTCACGATGTCTTCTATCTCAGCTCCTTCGATTCATTCTCAATCTATCAGCACAGGATTTACAGTATTTACCTTCTGACTGTCTGGAGTCTCTCCTGGTGCAGTCGAGGTCTGTGTAGCCACTCCCCTGTCGGATGGTCTCCACCTCACTCCAGAATGAGTCCAGGCAGAGTTTGTCGGGGTGCTGCTCCTGATCCTGGGAGGATGGCGTGTGCGTGCTGTGTGCGTGCTCAGCGGCTGCCTGGTCCTGCGGGCTGGCCCAGGGCTCCACGCTCATCTCGGTGGGGCTGGGATTTCTGGCACAGACATACACACACGTAAAGAAATCGCACGCATGCATGCAAACAAACGAGCAGAAACACAAAGACGCATACAAACACAGGAGGAATGAAGACTGAAGCGGTGAAGGGAGGGTGAATCAGCCGGGAGAGCCCAGAGAGATGGAGAGACAAAAGGAGCGGGATGGAGGGAGGGCCGGAGTGAGGAGAGCGATGGCGAGAGCGGACACAAAGGGGGGTCTCTATTGTTCTTGCAAAATGTGGCCCAGAGGCATAGTACCCTGTACATCCACTAGATGTCAGTGTAACAATGTGAGATCTGCTTTCCTGTGGGTCACACCCCTCCATAATACTGCAACAGATTCAGGACTGCAACCCAGTAACAATAGAACGCAATTAAATGAAATACAATGAACCGTTTATTAAAATTAAATCATAAATCATTTCAGATTCTGTTCCAAACACAAGCTGGAAAAATGCGGCTGGTGTTTCCTGTGTAGGACTCAACAACAGAGGGTACTGTTCTCTAACAACAATTGGACCAACTCAGCTGCAGACGCACTCAAACCCCCGGGCACTAAAATGTGACTTGGTGATCACAGACACAGGAAGTGGTCAGCTGAGTCACCCCATTGGTGTGCAGTCCAGTCACATTCCTTTAGTCAGCAAATCTCCAGTGACATGCCAAACCACACGAGTCTATATCTGAAGAATGCCAGATGGGTTATCATGCCAGCATGTGTGACGAGAGACAATGAGATGATAGTTGTTCGATGTGTCAGGAGACAAAAATACCCGCCATACTTTCAGTTGTGATGTGATGAGCTTATCGAGAAGTTCCTGATAAATGCACCAACCAACTGCGTGTCAGTCGGAGTCAGAGCAGATTTGTTCCAGATAAACGCTCTGATATGTTAAACCAGTTTCATGGCTTTTCTCAGAGTGTGTGTTTGCTGTGGGGGGTGGGTGTGAGTTTCAACAGATACTTAATTTAGTCACTCTGTTTCAATAAAACAGAAATAAAGAAAAAGAAAAATAGACAATACCGTAGTAATTGTCATTTCTCTGTAGGGTTACATGCTAGACAGGCCCAGAGAGAATATTAAGCAAGGAACAATCCTAGTAAATGTGACTGGAGAAGAAAATGGTATGGGGAACAGCTGAGTGAAAGAAATCAATGTCTTTTGACCAGGTGTGCCACTATTCCATAAAATCTATACTATAACTAATTTTTCATTAGAAAAAGATTAGATTAAATTAGATTAAAGTCTGTATAAAAGCTGTAAAATCTGTCTTTAACTCCAGTAGCCAGAGGAAGATGTTGGCATCGTACATTTCTGCAAACCACCATCACGTTAAATTTGTACATCTCATATGTATCACATCAGTGTTTCTAAAGTGACATGGTGTATAAATAAGCCTAGGTGATATGCCTGTGAATTTGCAGTACACAGTTCAAGACCAGCAAAGAACAACTGGTTGTCTTTTAGCCAGTCATCGCTGCGTTTCCAGGAGCTTTTAAGACAAGAAACACGGGTGTTTTCTAGCAATTCGTAACTGTGTTGTAATCGGGTACAGTGCAATAAAAAGTGTTTCTTTTAAGGTTTTTTTTTTTAATGAAATAAGTTTATTGAGTTTCAAAATGTTTTATTCTACAACACCAACTGCCTCAACAGAAAAAAAAGAAAAGGGAAAAACACCAGGCAGAAAATAAATAAATAAATAAATAAATAAATTAGGTACAGATTGACATGACATGAAGTGAAACTTTGATTGCTGGGGCAAAGACAATGCCTTTGTACATGGGGCCCCCACTCTACCCACTGAGCCCACGGGCGCACCAGAAGTGGTTGTTTTTTACGTTGTTCTACGTTTCGAGTCAGGTTTGTTCCACCAAAACTGGGCATTTTACGCCAAAACACAATGTTTTCCTTAATATAACCAAGTGGTTTTGTGCCTGAACCTAACCACATGTTAACCACAGTAATGTTGAAATGTAAAGTTTCAACCTATCCACTACATAATAATGTACAAACGCAACCATGGTTTGCAGAAAGGTAAAATGCCAGCATTTATTCTGGCAACTGGTTTGCTAAACCTGTATGATTACATTGCTACATACATCTTAGTAGACTGTAATGTAATGTGACATGTGCGGTTTAGTGTGACCTTTCATTTTCCTGGAAAGGCTTCCAACATTTCAGCAGTTGTCTGAACTTTTTCCAAGACTTAATTACTTAATTACAATGGACATTAAATGCATCATTAAAAAGTTGCACAGATCCAACTCACTGGATTAGTATCAGCAATGATACTGATATTACTGAAGCTATGAGGCCTTGGCTCCACAATACAGTTCACATTAATCAATCAAGAGTTGAGCCTATAAAATTCCAGAAAATAATGTAAGTATGCCACGCCATATCAAATCAGCGCCAAACACTCCTTCAGATTGTTGGCTCGGTCCGACCAGCAGATAAAACTCCAAGATATTCTATTAACAGTGATGTAAAACAGAGAAGAGCAGCAGCTCTTCACAACTGAGAAGCTGAAGCCAGCAAATGTTTGGCACGCATGGTTGAAAATGACTCAAACAATTAATCAGTAATCCCAGTTGCTGTTGACTAATTTACTGCAAAGCTTCTAATTGTTTTAGCTCCAGACGGATCTGCTTTGAATAATGATGTGAGTCACACTATGTCTGTAACAATATAATGTGTAGAAACCATGTTAAATTAAAATCTGGATACACCTATACAGCATATGATCATATGAATGTCTCTACTTATAAATAAGAAGTGATGTGGAGCTACAGACAGAGAGACAAATGACGTCTTCTAGATGCACACAGATTTTTCCTATCTGATCAGTGCTCAACATTAGCCAGTAACTTGAGTTTAGATATGGGAATCAGTATTGATGCACTCCTAATGAGCAACACAGGCATATTAAATGTTGTTGTCATACATCTGGCTGACTACATCGCTCACACACAGCTGTCCAAAGCCGCATCATGTGCTGACAACCTGCTACTCATATGGATAAAACACATCGACCCTGAGAGATCAGAGGTCTGCAGACAGCTGACACACAGCAGGACACTTCAACTTCAGGGAACTCAACAGGAGCTCACATGATGTGAAACTATCTGAGAATTTTTCGACATTAAAATCAGAGAAGAGAAACTGTTTTACACATACAACAAATGCTTTGTCTGCAAACTACCATACAATGATCATATGCTTTAAAATAGCCACCGTCTTAAAACTCTACAGCATAAACTTCACACAGCATAACTGCGGGAGTTTTGACTGACATGTTTATATCATGCTGTCGCTCATCACTGTCAGGTTATTTTCCGACTTCACCCCACAGTGTGCCATCTACACGACTTCACTTCAAGCACCGACATCACCGAAACTTTCAACAAAAAAATGTATGGATTCAATCCTTTTGAGCCAGCTGCAGCTCTAACTCCAGCTCATCACACATACCTGGCTTTTTTCTTATGGGAGGACGGCTTCACGCGCTTGCTCCTCGCTGGGCTTTGGGCAGGACGGAGCCTAAAACGGTTCAACCTGGTGCGTGGAAACTGCATGTTGGACCCGAGCCTGCCCACCAATACCTCCTCTCTGCCTCCCATATCCACAGTGCTAAAAGAATCCAGGAATTACAGTCCGGCACAAAACCTAGCTTTATCCAGTCCTGTTGGTTAGACACCATGTGAGTGTGGGGTGTAAATCTGTCCGCTGCTCCAGTTTCTCTGAGCGGTGACAGGAAGCGTTGTGGTAAGACTTCACTGAGGCTCGGGGCTGTGTGGCGTGTTTGTAAGCTGAGTGGAGCAGGAATGCAAGAGGGAGTGACGACTCTCCAAACATCAACACATCATTCATACCTGTCCCCTCCCTCGTCACCGTGGGGTGACACGCCCTGCCTGCATGCCTGATGGCCACCAAATCTGGTTCAAACGAGAATGTTTGACATTTTTTAAACTCTAAAAACACTTTGGGCTGTAGTATAACAATGACACTTGCTCTAGCCCGGGTAAAAGTCTAATGGACGTAGACATTAAAGCCTCTGGCCACACAGGTGAAAGCTTTATTGGCCTTTTAGTAAAAGCTACACACTTCAACTTGAGCTAATTAATCAAGGATTCTTTGATGAAAGATGAGTCATGTTATCACCTCTTTACTATGCTGTCACTCTGAGAATTAAGTTAATCAGACGGATCAAAGGATGAAGACTCTTCTTTTTCAAACTCTCGCATTGCAAACAGTTGATCTCATATCAAACAGCACATTCTTGTGGTGTGACAGCTCATGACGTCGTACGTTAAATCAAATCATTGCCTTATATGCAGAGGACAGCTACTTATTGCAACATTCATGGCTACCATCCTAGCTCGACCTCATACCTGAGCTCTCGACTAAACAGTTGACACACGTAACTGTCAGGCGGCTGAGTTTGGAAGTGGTGTACGAGCGCCAGGCAGAGCGAGAGAAAGTGTCTCAGGCTCCTCAAGTGCAACAGGTCTGTCAGCATTGCCTGTGTGAGAGCAAACCCCTCGCCCCCTCACCCCCTCACCCAATCACTGACTCATCATCGCTTTTTCATTCCCTCTTGTCATGCTGATGACAGCCTATATATCAGCTGAGGATGTAAACAGAGAGAAACAGATGTCAGGTGAGATTAGAAGTAAACTGAGAGACACTCTCCAGTGGCCTTGACACTAATTTTAGTTGCAAGCCTCGCATTTCCACCTCAACAAAGATGTGTGTTTTTCAAAAGTCTGCTCATGCATGACTGAAGTTGTAGTCTGATTTAATTAAGTGCGAGGAACGATTTTGGGAATGCATTTATCGGGAAATGCAAAGGGAAGAAACCTGCAGTGCAGCTTACAAAGAAGAGCCGAACCAGTTACATCAACCTTTACAGTCTGTTATGAGACTCGGCTTTGTATTTAAAAATGTATCTGGAATCATGGCTGGATGGGCCTAAATTGTCAGGGGTGCCTTCACCTGCAAAATCTCACTCAAATTAACATGTGCCGATGAGGAAGAGACTCAAAATGGCTAAAAATGAACATAAAACAAACACAAAGAGATGCAGAACAGCTGCAAAGAGACACAAGGAGACTCACAACGACATGGAAAAGGGGCAAAACAACCACAGACCCCCAAAAAAATCACAAAGGGAAACAAAACTACAAAGAGATGCTACTTAACAACAAAGGAAAAGCAAAACAACAACAGAAACAGGCTAATCGACTATTAAATCTGTGTGTCTTGCTCCTATGTAGGACAGGTGGTGGAGCCTTTTGCGTGTCTGGGCCCAGGGGTCCACTGTCTTATAATCCACCCCTGTCTGTTATTAAGGGTTCAAACTTTGCCATAACAGGGATAAAATTAATCTGGAGCCAGACTCATAACTAAAATGACCATGCCAGCAACCGCGCTATGGAGTACCCTCAGAGGACAGCTTAAAAAAAGGGATTAAAAAAGCTCCCTTGTTTTGCCTTCAGAGCTGAGAGCAAAAGCAGCATTGTTTTATTTTTAACCCTGCTAATAATACGCCGCATCATGCCAGCAAATTAGCCACAAAACGAAACACATGCTCCATGTAACTTCTGTAAATAGACGACTGGAAACAGGGACTACTGAAAATGTCAAGGTGTTGACATTGTTTCTTGTTGAATGGGCCCCAACCTGACACAGAGAATCAACAGGAAACCAGAGAAGAATGGACAAAATGTCAAACTGCTGTCTTAACGTTTATACTCAGCACTGTGGGAAACAACACAGAGTAACCCCGTCCAACAAACTCTGGTCAAGGAATACGGTAATCCACTTGAAAAAAGCAGCTCGTGTTGAAAGCAACACAGTGTTTAATCCTCGTGGCTGAATTCCGTTGCAAGCCTCTTATCTTGCAGAGAATGCAACAGTTTGCTCACACAGCCTTGAGAAAGTGTTTCTTGTCAAACCCCTGTCACAGCACGCCCTGTGACACAGAAAATCCCAAACACAGAGAGAGATCTGCAGTCTACAAAACACTTAAAAAAACAAAACAAAAAAAACATGGATGCTTAAAATGATAATCAGAATGTTGCACTCCTCAGCTCCTCAAGAAAGACAAGTCAAATCAAAGAGGGGAGTCACAGAAGAAACTGTTTCAACACCTTTGCTCAGCACCCAAACCCAGTTTAGCCTAAAGCAGCGGAGTATCTTAATCCATACATGAGCTTCAAGTCCCAGCAGCCCCTGAGTCCACAGTGGCAGCAGAGGCCTGATCCTACCTGGCCTTGGCCCGTGCGATGGCTCTCCCCGAGAGCAGCAGCAGGGCCATCGAGCCACTTCTCCCCCACGGCATCCTGCTGTTGTCCCCCCAAACGGCTGCGAGCTGTAGGAAACAGCAGCTGCCTGCCCCTGGCAAGCTGTTTCCTTGTAATCTCTTCAGCGCACAAACACATTAGAACAAGGACGGTCTCACTGCGCTGGGAGACACGTCACTGCATCGCATCCTGGGGCAGGAAAGGAGGTCTGCGTGGGGGGGTGTGGAGAGCTGGCGAAGGAGAGGAGCTGAGTGGTTGAATAGCTGACCGGGGACAGGACACAGACAGTGAGAAGAGACTGTCTGAATGGATTGGGCAAAGGACACAACAGCTGCATGCCTGACTGAGTGGCGGGCCAGCCGGCTGGCTGCCTTGACTGAGTGTTTGGATAAAGTTATGCTGCGGCTTTATCATTTCCACCAGTGGGACGAAGACAAGTGGAAAACATCCTTTGTGTTGGTGGCAACATGCTCACTTATTCATTTACTGATTTACTCAAACACAGAAATCTGCTCAACCTCTGGTCTTTTGTCCTTGTGGTCGTCATCGGTAACCGCAGGCCATGATCCAGTTTACTGTCACTTATTTACAGCAGGGCTGAATATCAGTGAATAGCGGGGAGGTCTCAGCTTGGAAAAGAGGAACTTGGTCCAATGGTGTCCACAGACAATTTTAGAGGCAGCAGTGAAATAACAGCAGCTCCTGAACTTTGGATCGGGCCTGACAGAGGGAGGAACACAAGGCAGAGCAGGGCAGGCACAAACCCACAATACAGCCTCTGTCCTCTGTTACTTGGGACAAGAATTTAAATCTGATATACTATGACTTTTTTATGACATTTTGAACGACATACTATACTATGACATTTTTATGACATTTTGAACGACA
>JAPZEB010000012.1:12880278-12893655 GCA_029783705.1 Chaetodon striatus
GCTGGAGAAGTGCCAGTTTGCTTCCTGGACACTGTCAAGGTGCCCTTGAGCAAGGCACCAAACCCCCAGTTGCTCTGGGCGCCTGTCCAAGGCAGCCCCTTCGCTCTTACATCGCTCCATATGATGCATGTATAGGTCCTGTTCGTGCATGTCGGTGTATTTTGGGCCTGTGTGTGTATGGCAACGCTGAGAAAATTGAATTTCTCCTTGGGAAATTATGAAGTATATCTTGTTATTCTTCTTGTAATTGATAAGTGGATTGGTAGAAGTGGGCAGCTATTATGATAACTGATTAATCAGAAAAAACAGTAACCCTTTCCTGGTTCCAGCTTCTCAAATGTGTATATTTCCTGTTTTCCTTCGTCTTCTGTGATAAACAAGATAGCAAGAAAACTCCTCAGGGAATGTTTTAGTGTCTTGCTGTTGGCTCTTGGCTCTTGTTCTCAATCAAACCATCTTGCAAAAAAAACATCACTTTGTGTGTGTTTTGCCTTTTAGCAGAGCTGTGGAAGAAGATTGCTGGTAATCTCACCAGGTCTTGCCATAGTGTCTTACATAAAACTAAAAAAAAGTGCACTCAGCAGAGTGCAGATCTCTGCCAGGCGTGTCAAAGGGTGAGGAACAGGGAGTGCAGGGCAGGCTGTGTCCACGTGGATGAATAATAGTAGCAGAACAAAGAGCTGAATCTCAGTCTGTTGTCCTTCCCAGCTCCCCTCCAGTCATGATGGCACCAAAGATAACGCCGTATCACGCCTAACTTTAGTGGAACATAACATATGGGGTATGAAATTAAACTGCAGATGCTCTGTGTTAGTGAACATTCTCAGTCATCCAGGTCATGGTAATCTTAAGTGCTATATCGTGGGCAACTGGACTTGCTTGAGTTTCTTGAAGACATTTCCCGGGTCATCCAAGAACTGAACTAAACAGAACTAAAGAAGCCTCTTGATGAGAGGGAAGCGTCTTCATGAAACTTAACCAAGTCCAGTTGCCTATGGTATAGCACTTGATACTGCAGATGTTCTGGTTCAAAATGAGGCCAAACTTTTCTACGGATGTCAGTTTTTGAGCCATGACAAGGCCAAAATGTGGTCTTGAATTGACAAGATAAGGCTTGTTTCTTTTAGCCTAGCCGATTGCCAGGAATGGCTTTTGCTACGTGATTTTGATCACCTGTGGCCCCTATCCGCAAGTTAAGAGGAGTGAGGAGTCAGCAGTCAGTGACAGTATAAAACAGTCAATAAAGCGGGTTTTTCAAAAATTAAAAATTTTTCAAAAATCACCACAACCACGGGACATCCTTAAGCATGCAGTCATAAATGTGCATGAAAAAAAATAGGCTGATCGGTCCAGTAGTACGTGAGATTAGCTGCAGACAGACGGAAAAACACAAACGAACGCATGATAAAAATGGAGCTCCTGTTTCCATATGAAGCAACCCTGAAAATAAATGCTTGCAGGCTAAGGTGCAAGAGGGACAGTCTGAGAATCACCAACATGTCACAGCACTTGACAGGATTGCCTCCAGAGATGGTAATTTTGATGAGGATGATCTGTTTGGGCATCTCGCGTTTGAGAGACTCCCTCCTACTCACTCTCTTGTCTTCTCCTCTTTGCGATAAGCTTTGATATTACGAGTTTATGGAACTAATTCTGCCCTGTCGCCCTGTATGAGGTATCTATCTCCTCTTGGTACATTTGGCACAATGATAAAATACAAGTAGAACTGTTTTCAAAGGCTTCTACAAGAAACCTCAGTCTACACTAGCAGAGATAAACAAGAAGCTTACGAGGTGTACGGTAAGAGTGCTCTAAATCCTTCAGTTTACACACTGTCTGCTGGGTAATCTGAGGCTTCAGCCTCCCTCTGACCTGCTGCTCACACTGTGCAGGGCTTGAGCAGGGATGGAAAATGTCTCTGTATGTATGTGTCAGCTGACGTAGTTTTTTCGTGTCTCTAGTGGTAAAATGACTATTTAATGTAATGATTATTTATATCTTCACTAAGCAAAGGAAAGCATGCAGATCTAAACCCTTTTGTTAAGTTTTTGGCTGTAATTCTAAGAGACTCAAGCTTGCAGTATACAAACGAGACAGGACTTTGCCTCCCCACAGGCAAAATGGTGGAAGAATGAAGTGCTGCATTGGACTTTGATTGTTGCGGTTTTGGGCATCAGTTGTCAAAACTTGTCAACAACTGTGTACAGTCTGTTGCTGCTCTTTGTTAAGATGACATGTACTTGGTTGTGCTTTTCATGTGTGACTATTTGGATGCATGATTTTTATTTACATTTGCCCTTTCTCTCCCATCATTTCCATCTCGGGCAGATGGGCTATTGTGAGTTGAATGCGAATCAGTTTGAAGCAAGAATTGGAGGGGAAAAAGCATCCTCTGAATCCAATATGAATGCACAAAAACCTACAGAGAGCATAAAGAGTGTTTTGTTGTTGTTTTCTTCTTCAACATTGTACAGCTTCATTTTTATTCACACCACACCAACAACATTGTAGCAGATTGATAGTGTATCTCAGCATGTCTCAATGTTTGAGGCAGAGCAGGGTTGCTTTTCAGGATGTTTGCCCATGTAGATGTTGTTGCTCATTTAAATTTCTGTTTTATTAACATTTTTGCATAGTTTCACTCTATTCCAGTTCACTCACTTAACTCCTTTTCTAAATTTACCCCACTACAACACTGTTTCGTTCCTCCGTGATTTAGCTGCCATGTGACCATAAGGTCCGTTAAGTGGAGGTGTCGTTTAGGTGCAGTATTGGATGTCTGCCTAAGTAATGATCAGTGACACCTGCATGTGTCCTTAGACAGTGGCTGTCAAACTTTCAGACACATTTTGGGACTTAATGAAAGTGGAGTGCCAAAATGTCTTGGCTCGTTCAGGCTTTTTTAGATGTTGGGATGAAGTATATTTAGCATCATTTGTTCTGTGTTCTGCTTCCTCCGCTCCCTGAAAACAACAAAACAAGATGGGGAAGCAGGACAAGATGGACTTCTTTATTATAAACATGCAAAAACAAGCAAAATGGAAAATGAAGTGACGTCAAACAGGCTAACAGACTTTGTTTGTTCTAATGTCACAGCAGATTCTCTAAATAATTAAGTAGTATTATTGGAATCAGCCAAAAAACAAAACTGTAAGAACAAAGTATCAGACAAACTGCTGCTACTTGGTGATAGTATGCTGCTCATGATATGTGTGGAAATTACACTATTTTCTGGCTTTTTTCTTGCAGTCTTTTCAAAGTAGTTGAGATGTTTGGCTCTCTCACAAGTACTTATATAAACGTCTTAAATTGGAACTACCATCTTGGTTAGGATCTTTCCTTCCTCCCAGACAGCCTGGTCTCACTCTCAGGGTGTCAAAATACACTGCTTGGCCACTGCTTAGCGTTTGCGTGAGATGCACCGGACTTTCCAGCAACTCCAATGTAAACCGACCGGCATACTATAAGAGGCTTAGAGCAACCGATGCAGTTTAAAGAACATGAAAGTTTACTAAGAGTGGGCAGGAGGAAAGTTGGATGGGTCCAACAAACACTGGACTTCGAGGAGACCAGAGCAAGAGACAGGTGTTTAAAACCAACAACAACATTGGTTGTGGGGTTTGTGCCACTCAGAGCTGGATGTTTTGTAGCACCAAGCAGTTGCCTTTCTAGTCGCGTTTGTGCTACTCAAAGTCAGGTGCTTTTTATCTGTTCGTAACCATAACAAAGTAGTTTTTTTGCCTAAACCAAACTGCTGACACATTCTCAGTGCCGCGCTTGTGCCACTCAAAACAAGGTGTTTTGTAGCAACACATCGCTACCTTTTCAGCTGCATTTGTGCCACTCAAAGCCACCTGTTTTTAGTGACATCTGCGATCTTTACCAACTAAAACCAAGTATATTTGTTGCCTAAACCTATCCCCAAACCATTGTTTGTGCCACTCAAAGCCAGCTGTCTTCTAACATCACATTGCTGCCTTTCCAGCTATGTTCGTGCCACTTAAAGCCAGTGTTTTTTATCAACTTCTGCCTCTTTTCCTAACCATAACCAAATGGTTTTGATGCTCAAACCTAACTGCTAACACATTCTTACTGCTGCGTTTGTGCCACTGAACCAGGTGTTTTGTAGCAACACACTGCTGTCTTTCCAGCTACGTTTATGCCACTCAGAACCAGGTGCTTTTATCAACCTCTGCCCCTTTTCTAACCACAACCAAGTAGTTTTGTTGCCTAAACCTAACTGCCGACCCATACTTATGGCCACGTTTGTGCCACTCAAAACCAGGTGTTTTGTAGCGGAGCATCTCTGCCTTTCCAGCTGCGTTTGTGCCACTGAAAGCCAGGTGTTTTTAGTGATATCCGTGATCTTTTCCTAACCATGCCCAAGTAGTTTTGTTGTCTAAAACTAACTGCTGACCCCTTCTTGCTGCTACGTTTGTGCCATTTAAAGCGAAACACTTCTCAAAAGGTTGCCCCCTGCTTTTGTCCAAGCGTCAAAATATGACAAGTAGGGATGAGATCAAGTTGTCCTAGGATTTGTCCCTGAACTTTATTGACCCCCACATCTTACGCCTGCCCTTTTAGGTGATTGAAGGTGAATTCTGGTTTCTGGTTTTGTCCGGCTTGGCTAAACACTGGCTTGAAGACAGTACAATGGTGGGACTGTTGGCCTTGGTGCAGTGTTGACCCGGCTGTGTCAGGCAGGACGAAGTACAACCATGAATTAGGTTAACAGGAATTATAATGTGGACTTTGCATGACTGCAGGGCCAGCGGGGTTGTGCTGCAGTGATTAATATGTTGGTCACTTACATGTTGGTCAGTAGGCCCCGCAGGATCAGTCCTGGCAGAGAAACATAGATTTCCTGCAAGATTGCTCTCCGAGTATTCGCAAGCATCAAGTAAACAGCTTATGTGTGCATAAGCTGATGTAGTTTGGGTGCTTATGAGCTGAGTTGAGCTTATTCAACTGTGGAATATTAAATTACATTTGGGCACAGAAACGTAAATGCTTCTTGGCTCAGTTCTGACTGCAGCTGGCCAGTTGTGTCGTTCTGTAGCTCCCCAACACCTTGCTTTTGTCGACATGCAGTCTGCTGTCTACCTCTGCCCTGGTTCATTACGACAGGGGAGACAATGACCCAGAATCTAGTTGACCTGAGTGCTTTAAATCAAGGCTCCACCGGAGGAAATAAATTCTCTCCCCACCAGCACGCCCAGCGCCAACTAGGACAACTAATCCAGACAGAATAAAAACGTCCTCTTAGAGGACGTCGAGGGAGAGAGGGATGGAGGAGTGAAAACGTGATAGACTAAGAAAGAAACAAAGATAGAAAAAGAGAGACAGAGATGAGCTGGATTACTGAATACATAGATGGAGATGCTGTTGTGCTCTGCTGCAACAACAACATGCTTTTTTTGACATAAGACAAGTTATCTCACGGGACACTGATCTGAGCAGTCCCATGGAAAGTAAATAACAATTGCTAGAAAACACTTTTTGCATCCAGTCTTCTATATTTTTTGGCAGCATCCTGTTTACAAATCTGAGCACAGATTCTCTGCTGAGTTTGTATAGCTGTTAATTGGAGTGATCCTGATGTTTAGGGCTGGTTATCAAACCTTTATATTATTGAGTACTGAAACCTGCAGTACTATATCTGATACCCATAATGTGGAGTTCATTTTGAATGAAACATCAAGCTCAAAATGTCATCAGTGTTATGTAGACACTCGTACAGTGGGCGGCACGGTGGAGCAGTGGTTGGCATTGTCGCCCCACAGCAAGAGGGTACCTGGTTCGAAGCCAGGGTCGGGGAGCCCTTCTGTGCGGAGTCTGCATGTTCTCTGAGTACTCCGGCTTCCTCCCACAGTCCAAAGACGACATTTTACAGTTGAGAACTAGGATAAGAAAAAGGATTGTCAAAGTAAGATTCAAAAAAGAGCCATTTTGATATTGATATTTCATCACAGGAGTATGGAACATTTTAAAATGACACACTGGCCTGTTGATATGAAATGTGTCATAAGTAAGTGTTTGTGTCTTCAGAGGCATTGGAGCAAAGTATCAGCCATTCATGCTGTTCCGGCTTCTGGTTTAGTATAGCTGCAATAACCACAAGGTCACCTGTTGCCTCCTTTGACGCAAAACATGCATTAAGGCATCATGTTTAAAGATCTTAGTCCTTGACCAAATGTGTGTGTGTGTGTGTGTGTGTGTGTGTGTGTGTGTGTGTTAAGGAGCTCCATGGCTCACTGAAGCCTGGCCTGTTTTATGTTTATCTGTTTACATACAGCAGCAGCTGCTACTCTGCTTTTTCTTTCCACTCCTCTGCTCTCCTCTGCAGCTGAATAAGAAGGCTTTATTTTTTTACTCTTTTTTTTTTGTTGTTGTTGTCAAAAAAGGAAACGGGTGCTGCCGTTACTGAAGGAGGCGAGACAGACTCCCACAACATGAAACACTGACAAATTGGTTCACACCATCAAATACAAACTTAATGGCAAAAATCAAATAGAAAACGCATCTCTGAGAGAAAAAAACCAAACAATCCTATTCTGACTAAATATGCACCCTGTTGTGTAAAATGCTGATTGAGTGGGATGAAAATAATGCAGTTGGCATTTTAATGAAATCCCCTTTTTCTTAGATGTTTATTTACACATCTGTGACAGAATTGGTTTTAACAAGAATATAAGTGAGACACAAATGAAGAACATGTAGGTTATTAGTTGACAGAAGCAACATAAAGCCTAAAGATTAACATATAGAAAACATAATTAGGGTAGAAAGGTACATTTAAAGCACGAGTCACAGTATTTTACATTACAGAGATTACAGAATGTGAAAATACTCAAATCTGAGTACATAATTAAAGAAACATGAGATGAACCAAATGATTCGCAGCACTGAACAGAATAAAGAATGACGGAGGGGAAGCTCAGAGTGGGTGTAAATAGACTACCACTGTGTTAAAGTGTAATGTAGCGTGTGTTTGTGTGGGTGGATGTGTGTCCTGACTTTCCAAACACAGACCTGCGTTCTGTCGGTTTGACATCAGTGACTTTAGCTTGACGTGGCCAGAGGGTCGTGTTTCGGCTAATGGCTGCGGTTGTCAGAGAGGTCAGATGTCAAATCTCAGCGCAGCAGTCAAAACCAACTGCTTCCTGTTTTAATGGCCCTGCGTGGTGTCATTAGCCCTTTGTGCAGTGTTTCCTCAACACTGACTCAGGGCCCAAATTAATTGGTAGTGTATGATAATGAGGACCTTTGGGTAAATCTGCAGTGAAATAAGTTTGAGAGCTGCTCTTACTGTCTGATTAAAAGATAATTCAGGTTTTTCTTTTTGCACTTTAGGGCTTTTTGTTTCTAGAGTGTCTTTGCTATCTGTGATGATAACATTGTCCTCGCCAAGTTAACTGTTTAGGGTGAAAGTATGAGCAGCGAGATCATCATTTAAGTTTTAATCAAACTTACAAAGAAGAGAAAACAAAGAACACAACAACAGCGATACAGTTTTCCTGCGCAGCGAGTGATTTTTGATATGCTTGAGAAGAACTAGTTTGTTTGACGTATCGTCCGACCACATTGGAGCACACTGGAGTGTTCATAGCTGCTCCTAATGGTCACAGTGGAAGATGAGAGGCGGTGATCTTTTAAAAATGTGGATGACAGCACATATTTTCCAAACAGTCCTTTCCTGGAAGGTATTCAAGATGTTGCACTCAGTTGTACACATGTAAATGTGCCTGAAATAGTTGTTAAAGAATGAAAAAGACTAATTTCTCACCTCTGCAAACCTGGCTTAACGCTGCGTAAAGTGGGTGTGAATGTGGGATTGTCTGTTATGATACTCTTAATTCTCAGCTTTCCCAGTAGTGTTGAAGGATAGACACCTTTAGCAACATTTCCTGTATTCTCACTTTCTTTTCTTTTTTTTTTTAATCTCAAACTGAAGCAGTTTGAATCAGTGCTTCCCAGCCTTTTCTTGTTAGATAAGCTTAAGTACCCCTTCATTGGCACTAATTATGTTCCAGATTAGGGATGCCAGTTTTGGTTAATTTTGCTTTCAATAGCTCCTCACTGACTGTTTAATTTTTAAGAAAAAAAACACAGAATGAGGTGAAATATAAGAGGCCTTTCCTTTTAGTCCAGCCCTTGATTGACTCTGAGCTTTAGCGCTACATTTCAAAGCGCTGTCCATTAAAAGGTGGTGAAATTTGAATTTTTTGTGATGTAAATCTGTTGACTTTTATTTTATGCTCTGTTGGCTTTAATGACAAACACTCGGCTAACAGTGTTAACGTGAAAACATAGTGTCCACTGCCTGCTCTCTGTCTCACCTGGTTAGCTGAGCGAAGGCACCAGCTGCCAGTGCACTGCACACCAGCCGGGCAGGAGCTTGCTTGCAGCACCGCTCATTTGGTGATCGACATTGCTGGGGTAATATAGTGGCCACCCTCCAGTGGCAAGGTCACCACTGTTAGCAGTGGAGTAGCTAGGTCGCTCTCACTTGACCTGGGTGTTGGTGGCTAGCTTATCAGTATATCATTAACAATGCCAGCAACAGCCGCTGGTGCACTGCACACCAGCTGGGCCGGAGCTAGCTTGCTGCACCGCTCATTTGGCGATGACTGACGCTGCGAAAACCTGGCCACCTTCCACTCTCCCCTCAAGTCGTCCCAGTGAGTAAGCAGCTTTATTCTGAGAAGCAAAACGCCTTTAGCATTGTTAACTATGTCAGCAAGGTAATCACTGTTAGCAGCCTTAGTATGGCTAATGGTGCTAACGTACTCAACAATGCTAAAGGGGGTTTTCGGCTCAAAAATAAGCTGCTAATTCACCGGGGCAACTTGAGGGGAGGCTGCAGGGTGGGCAACATGTTGCCTTAGCAGTGCTGTCCTGACCCATGGAGGCAGAACCAGCAGCAAATGCTAGCTAGCTTCCATCTGACCTGGGTGTTGGCAGCTACATAGCTAGCTAGATAGATACTTTATTAATCCTAAAGGAAATTAAGGCACACAACACGACGCATATAAAAACACAGATACACATATTGATAAAGAAAATAAGTAAAAAGAATAGAAATATAAGAATTAAAACACACAGCAGTAACATGATAATCTCGTCCCAAGATGACTACAGAGAGCTGTAACTACAATAGATGTGCTAATGACGGTAGTGCAAGAGTTACTGGAGAGGCTGCTACTCGCGTTGGCGCCATATTGTCAACCAGTATAGCTTTATTTAGTATGCTTTATTAGCCTTGTTATTTATGTGGTTGTATGGTATAGTGATCGTACCACTACCAAATTTAAGAGTAGCACAATTAGCCTACAGACCCACACGCGTAACTGAGTAACAGTTAATTATTGACATTCCTATTCGAGATATGTTCATTTAAATTGATTTCAAACAGGATGATATATAATTTATACCATATTATATTTACACTGTCAATTACATATCAGTGGACATTGTTACATTACGTATATTTGACCTTTTTTTAGTAGGTTTGGTCAAGTTAACTGTTTGAAACTGCAGCATTTTGGTGTTTACAATTTTATTCCAGCTGCCTTTAGCTATCTATTTTGTCTACTCTGCTCCAATGCTGCTAAAGAATTTCAATGAATTCTCAAATGCAGCGTGTCATGTTAAGGTTTGTTCCTGTCTGGGAAGTGGCAGTCAGTGGTTATAGATAATCTGACCAAAGTGTTGGCTTGTTTACAACCTGTTTGATCATTGCACTCATGTTTCTTGCCCTGCCACTGTTTCTAAATCTCAATAATTGATTCAATCACTGCCTAGAATAGGAAGGTAAGACCCAACTTGTAATAATCTAGAATTATCCTGTGAATATAAATAATTGTTTGTTGTTTAAGATTGATACCTTCAGTGGGACAGAACAAATAATTACACAGATCTGATTAATGGTAAAAGTCACTGGCTTAGAAAATGACAGAGTCCTAATCAGCTTGAGCACAATACATTGAACATTAAGATATTTCCGTCTGCTACATACTTTAGCACCTATTAGCATGTGATAAATGCCACACATTGTCGAGCCTTGTCTGGTATGCAAAGAGTGGGCCACGCATTGATTTCTCCTCGAGTCTAATGTGTCAGCCGAGGCCGTCGTTCTCACCAGTGACAGACACAGTGTGCTGAAAATCACGGCACAGTCTGATGTTATGGATTTGGTTTGTGTCTCCCATGACCTTAACACTTTGGTAAGGCTCAATTATGAAATCAGAGCAGGCTGTCAGTTTTTGCAGAACCCTTTTTATGGTTCAGCTAAGTCATGAAATGAGAAAAAGTCATTTCATTCCAAGAGGCTGCATTGCTCATTTTAAACATAAAATTGGATCAAGCTTGTTCACTGCGAACGTCTCAACACAATAATCCCAGTTGTACTCCTCCAGAGGTGTAAAAAGTTAACACAGATTGAAAGAGAAGCTTTACGCAGAAAACACTCGATCTTTTACGTCATGGTCTTCAAGAAATCCTGTAATGAATTTCCCATTTTCACTCTAATTAATAGTAAATTGTCTCCTATGCTTTACGACCCTGAGAGGACATTGGAGTGATACAAGATTCCAGGAAGTGAAGTGCTTGTATCTGAGCAGTGAATGATGGCGTGCGTCAGTTGTACAGCAGCTTTAACTCCTGCTACTGTCTGGCTGAATGGTCTTGGTGGGCTTTTTTAATCAGCTTGGCCCGCCTCTGGTATTAGTAGGTGATTAAATGAATTAGCGGGACCTGGAGACATAAGCACTGGCCTGTAACACGGAGTCGCAGGGACTCTGGGGGCCATGGTGGGACGGGATGGGGGTTGGCAGAGTGTGAGGGGACACAGTTTTCTGTCCTTCTGCCGAGGCCACGGTCTCAGGCTTGTGAACACAGTGTACACACACTTTCTCATGACATAGAGGGGTTTGTACAGCTCACATGAATACACACACATATAGATAAAATGCAGATACACACACACTCTGTCACACACACTGGCCCATTGTGTGTGACACTGCCGCCACTGTGTCTCCCTGCGGAGCGTCCTGACACAGCACACGCCTCCTCACTGCTAAATGTCATGTGCTGTTACTGACATTATTGGTGATGCAAAGTGCAGCAAGTGTGTGTGTGAGATGTTCTTGTGTGCGCTGCTGTGTGTATTGTTGTTGTTGTGTATGCAGATAAAACTGAAACTATTACACAGTGAGTAAGTTACTGAATTAATATAAATGTCATCATTTTGGCAGCTAATTTGATCAACAATTAATTGTTTGAGTAACTGTTATAGCAAAAAACATCAGACATGTTGAGGAAAAAAACTTCCATAACTGAGTTTTATATTATTGTAAATTATTAGTTTTGCACTGTTAGTAGAATAAAACAAGACATTTTAACACGTCATTCTGGTTAATTAACGCGGTTAATTGATTAAACAATAAAATAATCAGCAGACTATTGTATAATGAAAATAATTATTAGTTGCAGCCGCAGTCTGCAGTTCACTGATTTCTTTTCAGTGCTGCAACGGACAATTTTTTTTTTCCTGTCTTTTTGCCTGTTAAAAACTTTAATTAATTCTTTAAATTGCAGTAAATTAACTTAACTAATTTATTAAATCTATTATGCTAATTTTCTGGTTCATACTTGCTTTTTGGGTTTCTACTAGAAACCGTTAACATGCTTTAAAGGTTCAGTGTGTAGGATTTAGGGGAATATATTGGCTGCAATGGCATTCAAATTGTTTTAGTAAATGAAAATTCATGAAATTTTAGCCAACTTTTAGTTATGTTTTCTACTTTTTTTTATCGTCAGACTTATCAGACTGAACATTTAGGCCCATTAATGTATCAGAAGTTAGAATCAAGGTGACAGGTTGTACAAGGGGTGATTTACGAGCACACACTTACTGACCAACATTTGAAAAGCTCAACATCTATCTATTTATGCTTTCAACAACGTTGACACCACGAACATCTAATATGAGACAACTAGAATCTATTTTTAGCTCATCATAGTCTTGTTTTCGTCATGGGAAAAAAAGTTGTTGACAAAATATGTTCGTCATAGTTTTCATCAACAAAATTTACACTGTAGTTTATAATCACCTGAAACTAAGAGTCTGCCATGTTGTTTCTACGGTAGCCCAAAATGGACAAACCAAACACTGGCTATAGGCAGGGCCATTTGTGTTATCGCGTTTTTGTGCCGGCCATCATATAGTTCTCCTACACACTTCAGTTGGTTTCAGTCAGTTGCAGTCTGCAGCCTCGCTTATAGATGCCACTAAATCCTACAAACTACAGCTTTAATGATCAAAAAACACGTTATTACCTTATTTTGAGCCACCTTTCCGAAAAAGCCCAGGTTGCTCTGATTGATCAGTGTTTCCGTGCCTCAGGCATCTCGGCACCTCTGCACCTCTGCATCATCATTGCATCTGGAAAATGACTGGAACAGAGCGTAGTGGCTCTTTCTACCAGAGCAATCGCTAATAAGATCCAAAGTCTGAGAAAAATTACCAACTCTAGCAACCAAGATTACATGTTTCCCTGATGTTAGCATGTAGCTACATGTAGCAGTGTAATGCCAACACTTGAAGTTGTGTGTCTGGAGCAGATGATGATGTAAAGGAATCGGAAAGAAGTTGACATCAGCTTTTCTCAAAAAGTGAGCATTGCGTTAGTTCAGGCAGGATGTCAAGCTCAGCTCACATCCCAGCTACATCAGCTGATCTCAAACAGTCCAATCGACTGATGGAGCAGCTGATTGATTGAAGGCAGTCAGCTGATAGATCACGATTCCTTTCCGTGCAACCATTTGGCAAATCTCATTTAGGATGTCCTATTTAAACTGCTCTGTCCTGCCTACTGTTGCTGCTTCCTCTGCAAGCCGCTCTGTACCGTGCCTCCACCCCAGCTCCTCCTTTTCATGCTGTGTCTGACTTTCTGTGTAAGACCAAGGAAAAGCGTAGAGGCCCCAGAACAGAGCCATCTTGCCAAATATGATACTGCTTGAGGTTTTTCCTGACAGAGATTGCTTTGGCATACATTTGCTTTATTAAACTGTGGTCACATTTAAAATGAACACCCGACATTGTAACATGTATGTGACGGACAATAAAGAAAAGCATAATAGTCCCCTTTAATCTATTTCAGCACCGTCTTTTCATTCTGAAATCAGTTTCTCATTCTGCAATTTAAGATTATTTTCATGATCGATGATGAATTGTGTCATCCAGAGCCCAAAGTGGTGTCTTTAAATTGTTTCTTTTATCCAACCAGCTACCATACTGAACAAAGACAAACCCACCAGGGGTTTTTGTTTGAAAAATGACTCCAAATTGTGGCCAATATTAATTTCCTGTTGTTC
>JAPZEB010000012.1:12903484-12914273 GCA_029783705.1 Chaetodon striatus
CCTGCTAAATGCTGCTGACTGAGACTTCTGCTGACCTCACCAGTAAAAAAACCCCAGCACCATCTAGTTGACTGAAAAAGCAGTTGATTGTATTATTCTAGCACCAAAAAGCTACATTAAAATTTGTATTTGCAAAAAATAGTAAGGTATATAAAAGATCTATACTTGGCGTCTGTGTATCGATACAATATCGCCACGCAAAGTATCGTGATACTATGCATTATTAATATATTTCCCCACCTCTAGTATTAGCACTTTGTACCTGTTAGACATCAACTGAAACACCCCAAAAGTTCTTCAGTCGAGCAATACCTTCATTTGATCATTTTTATACCCAGATCTTAAAAAAAGATGACTTGTATGCTTTTTCTTGTCACACCAGGTTTTTTTATTTTTATTTTTATTTTTACAGGGCTATTATACAAACTCAGAAATTACACCATACTCAGAGCGTGAACACTCTGTACTTCTGCCGTCTGCCTTCCTCGAAAGACTTAGCGGGGAGAAAAATTGCTGACAGCTTTTAGTTTGAAATTCCTCCAGAATAATTTTAGACCCTGCTGCTAATCCTCTTGTGATCAACCTCTGAATCCTGACCCAGTCTTTACGAATCATTAGCTGTAAACCAGTTTACTGTGTTATAAACATTTTCAGCTTCCACACAAGCTCTCTTATGGTCTCGATCTCCACCTGTCAGTTAGAGGGAAGTCAAGGACGTCTCTGTGTTCTGGAGGGTGCTTTACATCTGAAGGTGTCAGAGTCCACAGCGAGGCAAGGTTTAGCTGGGAGCCTCATTTATGCGCCTTTTTGAGTTATTCACTTGAGAATGTAACGGACGACTTCTGTTCACTTACACACGTGCACACACACACACACACACACACACACACACACACACACACACGCATGCTGTGCTGTTGAACCGAGGACTGAAAGTGATGCTGCTGTAGGAAGTGATTATACAGCTTGTTTCCTGTCCATGTTTTTAGCAGTTAGGTAGCTGCTGTAGGGCTGCAGAGGAAATGTAGTATACGTCTGACGGTGACAGGCGGACTAGATGTAGTAGCACATCGCATTGTGGAGCATTTTATCAGGCGATGGTTGTGTTATCATCAGTGAAGGGCTGCAGGCATGAGGACGTATTTATCAGCATTTGTGAAATAGTAAGTAAGAACTTATTTGATAGATTAAACATGCAGATTTTGTTTTTAAAGCTGTGGAAATCATATTAAGCACCATTTGTTTTGGTATGTGTAGTAGAGGGTTATCTGCCTTTGCTAAAGAAATGTCCGTACATTGTTTAGAGTGCTGTTAAAAGGAAGTGGTCTGCATACCCTCACTGAAGATTTCCTACCCACTGTATGTTTGTACTCAGTCTGTATTCATTCTGTTTAACTATATTAAGGTTTATGCTTCTGCTCTTATGTTGATAAGAGTTAGTTCCTACGTCTAGTTGATCATTTATAAACATATTTACACATACAGTGTGCTGCTTTCTTGGTAGATCTCTGAAAACCGATAACAGTCTAAAGCTGCTTTTTGTTGGTTCACTGACAGCGCATCTTTCAATTCCATAGAGAGAAAAACAGGTGACTGTTGTTTATGTTAAGAGGCAGCAAGGCTACATCAAGGTAATGATGACATGAAAAATCCCCTCTTCAACTCATTGCCCTAGTACTTTTTTTTTTTCTTTTGTCTTTATCAGTTTCTCATCACACTGGCGTCTACTTGTAGCTTTCAGGAAGCGGTTAACCTTGATGGAGGATGGTAGAGAGAGAGAGAGGTCTATAACGGCTCACAAAGCAAATGGAAAATTGAGACTGCGACCCATGTTCAGTCATTTAGATAAAAAATGGAGAAATTGGGCCCCTTTCTCATTGAGGTACATTTGTCCCTTTTCCTGAACACTTAAGGGCATCGTAGTGATGGAGTGTGTATCATGCAAATGATTGGAGGAAAATGGAACATTATGAGAGTGACATATGGCTTTCGTTTTTGTTTCACCTTGATGTGAACCACAGAAGAAAAGTTATTCAGCATTAAAGAAATCAGAGTTGGTTTGTATTCATGCAAGACACCGTGGTGTGGGTCTGTAGATGGCATAGGAGCCACGAACTTGCCCAGAGGTGTTATTGCTCAACTTGTTTGTTGCAGTTAGGGATGTAAATACTTAACCGTTAATCAGCTAACCACCGAGAATGTATTTGACCAGTTATGCATGTCGGTCTATAGGTTAATTTTGCTACTCCTCAGGTGACTGCACTTTGCACCACCTGCATCTGGAGGGAGCTAGCTAGCGGTACTGCTTATTTGGCCATTACTGCTGATGACATTGTCCCAACCTGACAGGTTGCTGTTGCTACAGATTATTGTAAGGCAGCAACGCTTGTGCAGGTCCTGAGTCCACAACAAATTTCCCTACCTGGACAATAGGCTGTACCGTATCGTATTGTATTGTATCGTAACATAACATAACATAACATAACATGGTGGCTGCTCTCCAGTCTCCCCTCAGGGCCCCGGAGAGTAAGCACCTCAAATTTGAGCCACAAAACCCTGTTAGCATTGTTAACTCTGTTATCACTGTTAGCTCTGTTAGCACCATTAGCAGTGTAATCACAGCTTGTGGTGCTAACATCTAACATAGCACATATGCTAAAGGGGTTTTGCGGCTACAAAATAAAGCCTCTTATTTACCAGGGTACCAGGGGGAAGACTGGAGGGTGGCCACCCGGTTATGCAGCAACCAACCCGAGGGGTGCACAGGGCAGAGCTACTGAGGCTAACGTTAGCTTGCTAGTAGAGGCTGGAGGTTGGTCAGTGTGCATTATGTTACCGCAGCAAAGCCAACAAAAAATAAAAAAAGGCAAGATATGTACAACACAAAACTTTGAAATTCACCAACTGTAAATGGATAGCGCTTTGAAATGAGGTGCTAAAGCTCACTGAGACATTGGCGCACCGCACCAACCAGAAAGGCCTCATTTATTTCATGTCATATTGTTTTTTTTTTCCCTAAAAAATTGTCCAGTTAGTTTCCGATGGGTGTCAGCTATCAAAAGCAAAATTAACTGAAACTGACATCACTCATTGCAACTTGCTCAAAAAAGTTTTACATGGATAAGCAAGACGTCAACGACTGAAAGAAGGCTGCCTGCTTACAGTAGGAAACACCGCCGCACTGCCAAGCATTGCATTTGTTTATTGTAATTATTACTGTGGCCTACTGAATTGAATGGAAATTACTTGATACCGCTTTAATCCCCCGGGTCGCCACTCTTTTCATGACATCATATTTTAGCTCTTCCCCTGATCTGTCATGTTCTTCCACACACTGCAGCAAGAAGCCTCCTCTTTCCACAGTGCGGTGGAATAGTTCTTGCCAAGAGTTTGAGGTGATTTGACCATCTCTGTGATCCTAGTGAAGAGTTGTAAGAGATGTCTGTAGTTGTTCAGCCAAACTTTCCTTGAAGGCGTTCATGTTTAAAGATGCAGTGGGCGGCCAGTTACAAAAATTCAAAAGTGTCACGACCTAGCTCTTTCGTAGCCTTTGTGCTCAACGTGAAACCCGTGATGATATCCTTTTTTGGTGCGTGAACCTTGCGCTGGGGACACTGCAGCGAGTATTAACCAGCTTTATTCAGCACTTAGTTGTGTGGTACTTTGAACTTGAGTCTTTTAACTAGGCCACCAAAATGCATCTCTGCACTTTGCTGTGGTGCATCAGATCAATGCTCACTTCTGAATGTCAGTGTTTCCCCAGTGCATCTTCCCAAAGATTTACTAGAAGTGTTACGCTGCATCAAACTACTTCCAAGTTTTATTTGCTGATGTATTTATTAAAGTTCCAAGTAGTAAAAGTTTGTAGCTGATAAATTTATGAACGCTTGGCTCTCTTTCTCTCTCTGTCTCCTCACTCAGGACGTTTACTGCTGCTAAAAGGATGATGATGAGGATAATAGGAGGAGGCCACGGCCGAAGGTGCAGCCCTCGCTAAAATCACACTTTCTCCCCAAACTTCAACCCCCCACCATCCATCCACCACTGCCGTCCCTCCTCCTCCCCCAGGCGCCATGGCCAACCACCTGGAGCTGATCCAGGAGCTGCAGCAGCTGGACAAAGTGCCCAGTCTAGAGAGGCTGCGGGCGGCCCAGAAGCGGCGAACCCAGCAGCTGAAGAGATGGGCTGTGTACGAGAAGGAGATGCAAAACAAGAAGCGAAAGGCCGACAAGAAGGGACGCAATGCCAACAACCTCCAGCAAGCAGAGTCCAAGAGGCACGTGTCGTTTGCCGCCAGCGTGGCACTTCTGGAGGCATCGGCCAGGAATGATCCTGACGAAGGTAGGGGCTGTAAAGAATATTTATGAGCTGTGCAAATTAGAAAATAGAAGTGTAGATTTATGGGGGAATGTGCTCGGTGCGGCTCACATGTGCGCAGTGGCCACACAAAATGTAAGAGCTGTGGATTTATTCTCCATGTAACGAGGCGACACACAGTAAATTATGTGCAGGAGTTTTGTTCATAAGCTCAGAGTCAAACCCAGCACAAAGCTCAGTGACGCCACATTTGAATAATTACTCTAATTTCCGCCTCACCTCTCTACTTTAGCTGGATATCAAAATGCCAAGGTCAGGGAAACGATTAGCCGGGCCTGCCCACTTAAACTGCCAGTGGTACTCACTCCATTCGAGCTGAATTTGTTCTGCTAGGAGACTGTTTTATCATTGCGAAATAATGGAGTTGTCACACTGAGATGAAACTCTGCCAGTCTTTTAATTAAAATTTCAACGGATGGTGCCCCCCTATTTGGAGATAATAATTGTTTTCCTCCAGTACAAACAGTCCCACGATGCTGTGGCAGTGCTAACAGTGTGTCAGTGATGCATGGATGATAGCAGGCTGCTTATCATTTAGATATAACATCTAATTTAACTTCACTTTAACTTGAAATTAGATTGAAGTCCTTTTAACGCACACAGCCCATGGCTGCGCTACTGTACATCCTTTGCCTGTGCAAGCTGTCATGACAGATATGGAAACAGCCACAAGGCTGATGTACAGTGATTCTCACAGAGCAGACGCAGCCCTGCACTGCACACACACACATACACGTGCACACATATGCTCCTGCACATGGACTGCGAACTGGCATTCATGAGCTCCAGCTGGAGGGAGAGTCAGTGGAAGTCTTTTGGATTTGTGTTGTCTTGATGGCTTGTTGGACTTTATCACGTATGACCTAAATAAAAATCTGATAAAAACCAGCAGGCAACAAAAGGATATCACCTAATTAGGTAAAAAGGAAAAGCTCTTTCCAGTCTAGAAAAATAGCTTTTATCAGTTATGTTGCTGTTGTTGCTGATTCTGCTGCTCCTGCCTCATTAGACACAGAGAGAGGTGTTGTTGTGTAAGAGAGTTTAGAAATGGTTTGAACAGCATTAGAAGGTTTGTCGTGCGCGTCTGCGCTGTGTGGAGTTCCCAGAAAGTCTGCTGAGCCAATTAGTCTTTGAACCAGGATGTTGTGGCTGTTTGTGCTAAGTCTTCAGTTTGAGAAACCACACGAGGTGGCCAGGAGCGTGCGACATCTTCTCGTTTACTGTCACTTCCAGGAAATATGCATACATCAATACTTCCTGGAATTTTTAGCAATATAGTGTCATGTTTTTAAGGTCAGATTTATACCTGGTCAGGGCAGTAAGACATTAATGAATCATGGTGCAAATAAAATGTTAAAAGGCAGCGTTTGTGTGCCGTTTATCCAGTTTGTTCAGGAAGCAGCAACCTTGCATAAAAGGTATTTGAGCCACTTAAGCAAAACAAAAATCCTTTCACAACTTTTAAAGGCCATCCTGTCCTTGAGTGTGTGATATTTGGCAGCTTAAAAAATGGAAATGATTTTCATGATTTAAGCGAGTACCCTGAGTGGTGTTTGTCCAGCCTGTGGCCTTGGCCAAACAATATTAGAGATTATATTTCAGTGCGAGGGCAGGGTTGTGCATATTGATACAGGAAGATGAATAAATGTAGAGGTAAGTGGCGATGTAAATCACAAGTATCATCATGATTTGATAGTCTCAAGTTTCTCTGATATCACAAAGTCTGTCATGATACAATATTGATTTAATTCAATTCAGGGACCTGCGATCAATGTGAGACCATATCAGTAAATATCCTTATTGTCTTTTTCTTGCCTGCCTGCCATGATCTGCCTGGTGCTAGGCCACTAACACTGTTTGAATGTTTAGGAAAGATTTGTGCTTGGACAGAAAGTAGAGCTGGGTGATTTGACCTCAATTACAATTAACAAACAATTGTCTTATTTTTGTTTTTTGCCCTCACTGACAAAGTTTGTACTGTAAATATGCTCAGCTATTAAAGTTATTAACTATTAAATGTTTCTTCTAATGAAAGAGTGTGTATCTTATCTTTGTGATTTTAAAGTAACTGAAGCAAACACACACAGATGAACTATGTTCTTGAATCTTTTTCATACTGTGTAGCCTTTGTAAATGCTTGTTATTGAGAGCTGCTTTGTGGAGGCTCTTGTTGCTGGGCGCTTGTCAGTCTCTTTCTTTTCTTGAGCCATGCCCTGCTCATATTCGGCAACATGATTGTGCTTCAAGTGCTGTAACAGATTGGCGGTATTACCTTTGGTCGCTGAAAGCCAAAATGTGTCCAAATGACGGACACGGCATTTACACTGTTGCAAGATTACGTTGTTAAGAGGCTCTGAAGGTTGGTTTCGATTCATTTTTGATTAATTGCCCAGCCCTAACAGAAAGGTGACAAAGATGTGCTGTGGGAATTTCAAAATAAAAGCATTTCTTAAAGATGAACATATGCAAGTTTTCACTTTGCATCCACGATGTTGGATAGTTGGTAACTGAGGTGATATACTGATTAAGATTGATGTATTTTTAAGGGTATTTACCGAATACAGATTGAGGTTAAATCCAACGGTGCCAAATGTCAGTACCTGAGAAACTATTTTGGTGTGAGTGCTGGGTTTAGACAAGAGGCGGAAGAGCTGCAAAGTGACCTGAAGCCTGGAAGCCGACCACGGCGCTCTGAGGACAGCAACAAAGCAACTAAAGATCAGCTCTGTGTGTGATTAAAAAAGAGCAGAGGAGCAGTATTGTTATTAGTCTACTACGTCACCTTTGCAGGCTTTTAAAAAATGAAGTTCTTGTTATCACAGAGGAAAAGGAATGGTACTGGTACCTAATGGTACTGGTACTGAATTCCAGTTACCAGAACCATTGCCAGCATCAGCTTGAATGTGAGCAGTACCCAGCCCCATGCTGTTTATTTCAATGTGTATGTAACATGATTTCTGCCCATTATCACTCACTCCACTTTAAAGATGTCATCAGTCATTAGGTATTTTTGTGAAGCCCAGTGGTGTAAATAATATCTCTGCTTGTTAGTTTTCAGCCTGACTGTGTTCACATTCTGTGTATCTGTAACACATCTGAATAGACACACCAGCCCGTGTCTCTGCGTGTGCAGCGTTGGACACATTGAGAGCAGATTTCTTTGCTTTGGTTTGAGCATCACTAATAACTGCAGAAGCTTTGTCAGTTCTCCTCACCGCTGACAGTGCCCGGGCATAGAAACATTTGCTATCAGTGCTGTTTAATGAGGGTGACCATGAAAGAGGCAGGGAGATAAAAAGCAAAGGAGACAGGTTGTAGTGTTGCCCACACAGCTCCAGTGGCAGCTGGCTAGCTCAGGAGCCTGATAATCTCCTCTCTCATTCCCTCTGGTCCCCAAATGCTCGATCAAGCATCATGACTCCACACGCTATGCTGCTCAATGCACACTATGCTCACAGGCTCTGGGCTTCCTTTACAAAATATAATGTGACACTGTCATTTATTCTCTTGTGTCGACGTTTCAAAGAAGCTTATATAAGACGAGAAAGGAACATTTGAATGTAGCTCATGATGGAAATGTGAGCATTGAGAAAACCAGGACATATTTTCATAAATCAACTTAAATTTAGACCCATAATCTAAAAGAACAATAAGTATCAGAGCCAGAATGAGCAGCGGACAGTTACAGATGTGTTGAGAAATAAAAGCAGCCGTCTATCACCTCTCTTTAATAATGAGAAAGGAAGGGAGGGAGGGAGAAGTAAAAACAACAACACAGAGACTGAGATTGACTTTGACCCGAGGCTGACTCCACCGGCCTCCAGGCCATAATAAGATGAGACGTAGGATTGGCTGGACTGAGTCCTGCTTAATCCCTGATTGGCTGGCTCGAGTGAGATGTTTCCTGTGATTCTTTCACTGCTCCCTCTTCTCTGCCGTTGCAGTCAGAGCATCAGTGGGTTGACCGGAGGGTATTTGTGCGAGCACACGCTGACAAATGTCTGAGTGTGTTCGCTGGTTTGCATGTTTTATGGATGGAGCGTCGGCTGGTTTTATGGACTTTGTAAGCTTCACTGTTTCTTGGACAGTAGATGGTGTTATTGAAACTACCATCTGTGAATAATGCAGGTGTGCATGTATTATATTATTGTGTTTTGAGACGTCCTTGTCATTGTAACTTCCTCACAGGAAGCGGTGGCAGCAGACTCACCAGGCCGCAAGGAGATGCAGATATAGTAAAGCTGCAGAGGACACAATGTGTACTCTAGCTGAAGTTTGAGTTTGTTTGAACGGAAGTGTTGTGGTCGTGAGATGGAGAAAAGAAAAACTGAGAAAGTCTTTGTGTGAATATTTGGGATTGCGTGAATGTAAATAAACTTTCCAGTGTGTGTGTCCATACAAAAATGTGTCTGTATGTGTGACTGTTGGCTAGCCAGAGACACGCTGAAGAGGCTGTGATCTGAGGGGATAAGAGAGGAGGGAACAGGAGGTAGGAGAGGATTGGATTGAAAGGGATGCATCCTGAGTCTGAGCCCATTTCTCTGCCCTCCGGCTGCCACCGTCCTGAACCCTCTGCCCCCTCGCTGTGATGAGGGTTGATGGCTGTGAATTACTGTGAAGCACCTCGGCGTCTCTCCGTGCTGCTCTCTGACTATTGAGACTGATAGGTTTTCTACTCTCCAGAGAGCAGCCATCCTGCAGAGGAGCAGCCATCAGGGTCAGAGAGGACAGTCGGTACATAGACACCCACAGTGTGCGGACTGACCTCTTCCTCTTAACACCGCTGTGTTATCTGATGAAGTTGTGAAACAACTCAGATATGATTGAGACTCTCTGTGGAAAAGATTTTGAACAGATGAAGTCTGCTGAAAAGTTTCAATCTACAACTGTAACATTCAAAAATTACTATATCATGACAATCATCAAATGTCCTCATCCAGATTGATTTGCAAAGCTGCTCAGTATTAATACTTAATGCAACAGCATCAGGTCGAGTCAGTGTAAACATTTGGTGGCGATCAATACGAGGTCATCAGTAATCCAAACTGCTTTTCAAAGTGTCCTCAAAGAAAGACACTGAAACCTGAGGTGCTCCCGATCGATCTTCTGACAGGCAGTTCTGATTGAGTGTACTGCCACCTTTAACGGCTTCACACTGCTCAGAATTAATGCTCTTATTTCATACAGTCCAGTTACTAAGTCAAAAAATAATACCTAGTGTAAGCTTTATGTTTTCATAGTTCTTTAATTTTCTATTTAAAGTGTTTAGTAATCAAACTCACAGAAGCCCTGAGTGTCAAGTGAGAACTCTGGTTGTCCATTTTGTTGATCTGATCTGAAATGTTTTCTCTTCTGTGTTTATGAGAGAGGAAGAAAACATGGATGCTCTCAATCCTATTTTAAACATAGTGTGTTGGCACACTTCTGCCTCCTGTGTCTGAAATCAGTACTACGACAACAAACACTTTGAGAAATGATCCTGTCAAATGAATAAATAAATAGATGAATAGAAATCACATTGTTCTTCATCTGTGAACAGGAAGTAGTATTACCTGGGGACCTCTAGTAAATTGCATCAGTTGCTGAGGTCGTCTGTGAATCTGCCATGTCTGTAATTTGTCAGGTATAACCGCAAATTACCAACTATATTTAGTCAAACTGGGGTCAAGTGGTAATATTTGTCCTGTTTGAATGATTATGGGTCATATTTAGTTATTTGTGTTCTTTTTTTATGCTTTTCCCAGTCGAGAATTATTACAGCTGCATTGGCAGATATGTTTTGACAGCATTTTGGGTGCAGGAGGCCCATTTTGCAGAAAGAGTGAGCTCAAATCCACCAGAAGAGAAACTGCGATGATGAAGGATGATGACATGAATGACGTCACAGTGTGTCAGAGTAGAGTCTGTTTGTTTAACCCACATTTAAATAAAAGATAAAAGGAACAAAGAAAGTTGACACAGCACATCACAGCTAGTGGTGCTGTGTAGTGTTACCATGACTCAGTTATGTAGAGTTAAGGTACAAGTGACTGTGTGCATCATATCGTGGGGATAATGTGACCATACTGAAAAAGCTGGGCAGCAGTAGCTCCGTCTGTAATGACTTGGGTTGGGAACTGGAGGGTCGCCAGCTCAAGTCCCCATACAGCAAAGTATGGAGCGTGGACTGGCAGCTTGAGAGGTGCCATCTCACCTCCTGGGCACTGCCAAGGTGCACTTGAGCAAGGCACTGAACCCCCAACTGCTCAGGGCACCTGTCCAAGGCAGCCCCCTCGCTCTGACATCTGTACTTTTAATGCATCTATAGCTCCTGTTTGTGCATGTGTGTGTATTTTTTTAATTTCCCCTCAGGGATTGATGAAGTATTTCTTCTTCTTCTTCTTCTTCTTCTTCTTCTTCTTGTTGTTCTTCT